>CM017797.1:41729012-41899151 GCA_008086715.1 Sitobion miscanthi
TTAAATAGTTAAATGTATTACCAATTAATCTGTCATGTAAGATCTCTAACTTCCATAGCTGTAATAGTTCACGCAAACGTGGACGATCTTCTAATGGATAGGCATTATTGATGGGATTTTGCATGATTACTTGAATGTTATTTGATTCCTGCTGTTGGAGTGGGAATAAAATATTAAAATAGCCATTAGGTAATTACTAACTAAAAAAAAAATGCAATTTATATGTTATTTTCAATTTTTTTTTTTTTTCATTAATTAAACCACGGCAACTTAGGCCCTTGGGTGGTTTTTAACTGTGGGGGAGGGTACTGTATAGGTTTTAACACTTCTCTTTTAGTTTGGCAGAATTTTCAAGTAGATACCCGCGTAGATATCTGCCATGCCCGGATGGCAACCTCTCTCCAGGCACTGTGACTTCCCGAAGAGAAGTACCGCCTGTGGCCGAGGTTCGAACCGGCGACGGTACGCGTCGCAATAACCGACGCCTTAGTAGTCCGCTCGGCTACTCCGTTCCCCATTTTCAAGTTTATCATCAGGCGTATTATATTATATATATTTCGTATGAATCAGGCATTGTATATTATATTTATCTACCAAAGTAAAATCTATATTTTCTATAACCTTGCTAGTTTGATCTACCTAAAAAGATTAAATCTAACAGTACACTCTTACAAACTAACCTTAAGCAGAAAAAAAGAGGCATTTTAACAGACGTATATCTGTATATTATAGTAACCGCAATAATTTAAAAAAAACACTAGTCTAAATACTATACAATATTGGAAAAAAAAATTTTAGGACCACGGTTTTTTTTTTGAAAATTCGTAATGGATGCTGGTCCTGAATCGAATTGGACCTGAATTGGGTTATACATTTATAATACCAATCTATTCAAATTTCAAATAATTTATTTAATAATCATAATTTACTTTTGCTAGCTGTACCGTCGGCGTCACCCGTGCAAAATATTTGTCTTTTTTTTATAAAAATATATTTTGAAAAAAATATAAGTATATGCCATATATTTTCTACTAATTATTATATTAATAATACGAGTATAATATTTTATTATTATGTAACTAACCATTTAAATAAACAAAAAAAAATATGTGTGAACACCCCAACTATAGATACCTTTAGGAAATGAAGAAATAAGCTATAATAACATTAAACACCTTCCAAATCTCAACAGGTCTATTAATATAATTTTTTTTGAAAAAAGTCCACAGCGTCTCTCGTCTCTAAACTTCGAATAATCCAACATCTATTTTTAGCTATATAACTCGTTAACCCGACTCCACCAACGAAAAAATGAAAAATATAAAATTTAGTCATGGAAATCTATTAATTTTATTATATTATAATAATGTCACAAATTCGCCACTTACCAGTTACCACCAAGTGCCAACTGCAGTGTCGAATCGTCGAACGAGTAGAAATGTAGAATACTAATTGTTGAATGTCGTAATCGAAAAAAACATTGAGAACGAAATTTATTTTGTGAGGAACATATTATCAAATGGTTGCGGGGGGGGGGAGAGCACACTTAAACCTATACATATATATAGTCTAGTGGGAGAACATCGTTGTTCGGTCAAAATGTCAAATAGATAACCAGTTTGAGTAAAAATAATCTACAATATCCAAATATAAATCTGATATTTACAGTTTTATATTATTTCTTTGTTTATTTTATTGCAAAGTGCAAACAGAAACAACGACAGTGATTACATTTAGTTAATTTTTTTTAACATATTATTGTGTTGGCTCACCTCCTTTAGCAATGCTTGTGATGGAGGTGAAGAGACGAGGAGTTCTTAAAACACACTATACAAATTACAAATACTATTATACATTTATACTCTTCGGTCTATTGCCGTTTATCCAGAGTCCGTTCTAAAGGAAAAATAATTGTGTTGTATAGTAAAATTTAATAATAGTTATAACAGGATTATCATAATCCTGTCGGGAATTTATCGATTCAGCATTTCCGCCGTTATATCAATTTTATTATGCCGGACATATTTACTATTTAGTATTTTGTTGATCAACCGGCTATCTATTCCATATATAATCATAGAAACGGCAGAAAAACAATAAAATATTAAATAATAGGTACATACAATAACAATAACTCAAATATCTATGGGGATTATTTTATAAAACTAGTACATTTTTCTCTTCAAGTAGACATTTTATGCCAGTTTAATATAAGTAGAGTCTATCAAAATATATTAATAATCATCACCAACAATGGTTGTTTCCTAATTATAAACAAATTAAATTTCTCTACTCTGTAATTACGCTATATCGCATTGTTTATCCTGGGCCTTATCTAACTATTCATATTTTGGATGTTCATATTCTATATATATATTTTTTTATATAATATGGACATTATCTATCATTAGTATTATTGTATGTTCAAACTATTAATTGTATATTTGTATCTAATGTTACAAACCTCGTATCTTAGTTTTGTTAGTATTTTTTAATTATTTTATAGTCGCAATACGACTTATGTTTATTGTTCATAGAATTATCGAGCCGTCATAGTTATTACTAAAATCTAAAAAAAAAAATTGTTACCCTCTATAATTGTTGAGCTATAATTATATTTACAAAAAGCTAAAAAAAAGAATGGTAGCTTGCACTTTAGTGAATTTTGTGAGTTGAGTTTCGAACGAAATGATTTGCAACTGTTAGTTGTTCTGTGTTCATTCCGATCATATTGAAGACGATGCCCATATTTTCGGATTAAATTTAGGTGTTAGAGTGTTTCATCGATGTAATTAATAATTATCAAACGAATAATCGCAGAATTTGTTTAGCCTTTCGTCATCTAGTTTTAGTAAAAGTGTATTGTAGTATATGACCATATTTAGATTATAGCATAAAACTTAAAAGGTTCACCGCAATCGATAAGTTTACAGGTAAAAAGGTAATTTCGGTAGAAAGATATACGTCCATCCTGTCGATTAAATTTTGATCGCTCAATGCCAATGCCATTACATAATATGTTGGGTATATGTCAATTGCGCCAGAAATCACAGATAAGGAAAAAAAAATTATGGGATTCAAAAAGGTTATACATCAACTGCGCCGGACGATATTTAGGTCCAAAAAAGATTATACATTAATTGCGCCGGCAATACTGAAGTTGAAAAATAAGCTGATTACACACTAGGCTATAGTATTCAAAAAGAAAATAAAATACAAAATAGTAAGTATAAAAAACAAAAAACAAACATTGATGATCATATTTCAAGATATAAAAACGGTACTATCAATATGTTTCAATTTGTGAAGTCGGTAAGTCACCATTACAAGAAATGAAATTTTAATACTTTTTGACAATTTATTCATATGTAATTTATCCATCGTTTATTTATATGTATTTTAATTTTTATGATTTAATTTTATGAAATTTTTATATTTTTTAAATTACACTTTATTTTATATGTTTGATAGTTATATTATAATCTAATTATAGTATAATAATTTGATATTTTATAATATCTTCCTGGGACAATAGATATATATTATGTATACCAAATTAATTGATGATAAATTTATTGGCGCAAAAGACGTATACCTTTTTCGTTTGGGAAAAATCCACCGGCGCAAAAGATGTATAAATTTCAGGTAGTCTAGAAAAATCGGCGCAATTGACAAACACCGAATATGTTAACCAAAAATACTCTCTACTGGAAAATAATAATTCTGTCCTGTAGAATCAATCAAATTTTATCGTTTTTTTTTTTTTATTCTAACTAATATAGGGTAATATTCTATAGGCCATATTGAATTCGGTTTTCAATATTTTAATCTCAAACTTTATACTTAATATGTTTTTAAAAATAAGGCAATTCTAAGCTTTTTTTTACAAATTATTTTATACCATTAATGAAATAAAATAAACAATCTAAGTTCAATGTGGCCTATAAATTCAACGTGGTCTTCTTCTTTTAAATAACAAAATAATTAACAAAATCCGACAACTCTAAAAGACCTGAGAAATTTTCCTGTGACGTATTTATTTTTGATATTATACACCGTATAATCTCCCCTCCCCCCCTAATAGGTATCGGGCAGTAGATTAGTAAAAAGGTATTAAAATTAATGTGGCAACTAAAATACAAACATTTTAAATATTATAGGATTGAAAAATTTGTAAAACCGGAACCGGACCCCTTAAACCCATTAAACCATAAGCTATCATGGTGGCATTAAAATTTGCTTTAAAATGTTGAAGCTTTAAGTCAAATATATTATATCTGATAACTATATAGTCATCAATATATAAGTTGATTCTAAGACCGTGAGTTAAATACTTAAATTTGAATATAACGATAAATCTGTACTACAACTATACCTCAGTAATATTTACTTTATTTATTATTTGACTATTATTAATATGGTAGGTTGAATTAATATGTATTAATATATTTTATTTTAACTACTTGTCAAATTATATGGCCAATAGATTTTTTTTATTCCAATCATAAAAAATATAGATGAACCTTGTATTAAAATTTTATATTGTACCTATTATTTAAAAATGTCCACATAACTTGTTTCAAAATTAAAATATCTGAAGAAAACATGTCCTCTAACAAAACACAGCCTATATTATTACATTTAAATATGATTATAAAAATATGTTTATTGTCTGATATTAGCAGTCTGCAATTAGGCCTGCAAAACTAATCGTTAACTACTAACCGCAACGTAAACATGTTACTACGGATGTGTTAGTATGCACTTCGCACCTGTAAGATGAAGACAACAATATGAACCACTGACCACTGCGGGCATAGCATACAAATTATTACCTTTGGTTATAAAATATACTAATACTAAATACAAATAACTAGTTATACTAGCATTGATTAACTATACATTTAATTTGTATATTTAATCAATGATATTAGTATTTATATAATCAATGAGTAATGCCATTGTACTGTAAGCCCACGTCTTTGGACAATATTGTCTAAATGTCAAATGTGTATCGTATCCAGACTATAGGTATCTATAGACTATAAATACTCTTAATAGAGGACGTCATACCAGAATGCGTTCTCTGCGTCTTATACACACGTACGACATAACAAATTTTCGTTCACCAGTTTCAATAGTGCGCTGTTAGTTTTGATATTAGAGTGAAATAGTGAATTGACCTATTATACATTTTAATGGTAAGATTATTGTCTTGGCCATGACGTAGGCATTTATTGACATTATTATTTTTAAGTAAGTTATGACATTTTTTAATCTGTACATTTTAAAATGATCAGAACTAACTTAAAAATAATAATATCAATAAAAGCCTAAGACATGCACTAGATAATAGTCTTACCTTTAAATGAACCTCGGAAAAAAACAAGGAAAAAAATGTATCAAATAGGTAGACCAATAACCTTAATTTCTTGGAATATCAGTCATTAGAATACAACAAAATAAGAAATTGAAACATTCAATAAATGAAAAATTAAACTACAAAAATAACTAGTTAAGTACTTAGTATTATTTTTAACGAGTTAGATTAGATTATTTTACATATTAAATTAAACTATATAGTTAAGTTACAAAATTAATATGAATTAAAACTAACTAGTTAATGCCCAGCTTTGTCCAATTTATTACAAAGACATTTATTTATTTTCAATTTACAAACCTACTATAGGTTTTATAATATGATGGTGATAACCAATATTTATTATTTATTATATATTTATATATAATAAATAATAATCATACGCGTGTTTCAGAAAAAAATATAGGTACATAAACTATATAATATATAAAATGGAGCGTGAAAAATGTATGTTACCTCATCAATCGAGAACGGGTAGGCCGATTTGGATGATTATTTTTGTGTTGTGTTGGCAGAACAAGGTTTTTTTGAAAGAAAATTTTAGGAAAAACAACCGGAAAAGTAGAAAATTTGGATGTCAAAAAATACAACAGTCGAGAAAACATCTATCCAGAAAAAATAAACTAAATAATAAAAAATTTAATTGCAGATTAAAACAATAATAATATAGTGTATTGTATATTGCTTGCTATTGGTTACGGGGATGTTTGTTGATTTTTATTATTATTTTTTGTATGTATATATTATATATAAATAAATGTTGTGTGTATATTAGACCTCTGGGGAGAAAAGGCTAATTTTAAAAGGGTTAAATTTCGTTCTTTTTACTAATCGGATTTTAGTACGGTTAGGTTAGATTAGGATTTTGTAAAAACGACAAACTTTGTATAACTTTGATACTTTAGAGTTGAACATACACTTATGTTTAAACAACACGGGGTCCGCGATCTACCGCAGATACATTGCCTACCTGATAATATACTGCTGTGAATCAGAATTTTTATTTCGGACAACGGAAAAGTTAACATACGTTTTGAACACCATACACCGAATATTAAACAACGAATTGAACAAAGTTTGAGTCATATAGAGTTGGAACATTTAACGGGTCACGAAGTGCACGGGATCAGCTATAGTTTATTATATTAAACAAATATAATATTATGATATATATTTTTATTGAGAAAAATGTATAGGTACAAATTAGCATAAGTAAATGATTGATAGAATATAAGTTATGATCACTCTGTATATAAAAATATTGTTGTATAATATTATGTTTTGTGATTACTAATTACTATAGTATCTAAATACAATTATTATACTAAAATTATATATATATTTTTTTTTAATATTATTTAATAATAACAATACAAATATTATTAAAAATTATTATTATTATTAAGTAACAGTAATAGAATATAAGAAAAATATATATCGCAAAAATATTGATTATAATATTATCATTTTGGTTTTACAGTTTAAATTGGTATATCGTACGTGTGTAAAACGTTGACAACACATGCGCACGGCTTCCTCTTAATTTTATGAGATATCATAAAAATATACATTTTTGATAAAAAACGTTAAACGGAAATGCGAATAAATAATATCCGTCCTGTATAATTTATTTATAGTACTTATCAGCTTTTGCCACAACAATACAGGAATATTCAAATCGTCGAAAGTCACAATCGAAAAAGCGCAATTTAAATTTCATCAGCAAACTGCAAAGAATACATTATCGAGCGGCAGGGTAAGAGAATTAACGTCGTTTTACTGGTCGTCTTGTTCTCCCAGTGAATTGTCAATAGTAAATAACACAGCGTAATAATTGAAACTAATAGCCAATAGGTTATTTTATTGCAAATATCATGCAAACCGCAATACCTCAATGCATTACGGTTGTGACTTGTTGTAGTTGTTGGTACCTTATGGTTAGGTTTTGTGCAAATATAATGAATATTATTTCACGTGTATCTTAAAACTAACTAACCATGGCCTTTAGTCCAAAATTCACTCAATTATTTCGTCTTATAATAATAATTAATTCTCAATCCACATACTTTATACATATTTTATATTTTAAATGCTAAGTAGATAAGAACTGTTTACTAGGTATATATAAAAAATTATAAATCACACAGAGTGAGTATAGTTTTAAATAATTCATTAGATATGCTGCAATAAACTCATCCACTTCCTTGTCAATAGTAATAATATTTTCGAGCACTTAAAATTCACATTTGCACGATTAATATTAGCATTCAGGAACAATAAATTAGGAACGTGTCAACATGAAAAAAGGTATGGCACAATTTAAAAAAATGGTGAATTAAAAATGCATTAAGGCACCTAGTGTCAATGTCATTGATGATGGTAATATAACAATGAATAATATAATAATTATTGCGATGTTTTTGTTAAAAATTATTTCTAATTAAATTTATTAGTTTTACCACTTACCAAGTAGAGTGTAGACTACAAAAAACTCATTTCCTTAAGTATATGCACAATATACGTATGCATTTAAATCGGTGGAGAACGATTCCGCAAATTAATAAATAGATTTTAATGGCCATTGATATACATATACACGATTCCGCAAATTGCATTATACACGATTTCGCATGTTTTTAAATACTATACGTTGCCATTCCAAAAAAATATTGTAACATACTATATACATATTTTTTTTTTTATTGAACAAAAGTTTATATTTACATGTAGTACAATAAGTAAATGGGATGTGGGTTGATTAGCGGGAGAGGTAAGTCACCCAATGGTGGCACCCCGTGTACATAATATATTACAAATCGTTTTGTGCTTCAAATGACTCTGCGATTTTGAAAATAAAACTTTCGGAAAAAATGATTTTAGTTTAAATTGTACACATCGTTGGTATCGTTGGATTATCGTGTTTTATATTGTAAATTGGACTTATGGTTAATTATTTCCTTATTTTCCTTATGATGAGATATATTTTATAACTATTCAGTTATACAGGCTTAATAGGAAATATCATCACTCATAAGCATTAATTATTTGATACAAAAACTAATTTTTTTTTCGTATGATATCAAAATTATTAAATACCAATCGTCAAAATATTTTTAAAATTATTATTTAAATTATTTTACTGTGATATTTTTAATATTTTAATTTTTATATACATTATATATTAAATTATATTTTGATAACTTTAATATTTTTATAAATTAGGCGAATAGTGAACCTAATATTCCCCATATAATGTTGACAGCTTTAATATTTGTATGTGTTATATAATAATATTGTATACAATTAATTGATAGCTGATAATTTTTTTCATATTTAATTAATTTTTATAACGTCCAATTAACTATTTAATAATATAATTGTATACAATATAGATAATATTTTTTATATACATCATATCATATTTGTATCATGTAATTTAACTTTATATTCATCAATTAATTAAATATCGCCATATGAGAGCACTTAATCTTTTTAATAACCAACCAACTAAAATTAAAGAAAAAATTTAATTTGTCAAAAATTACTATCTATAATAATAAGACCAAACAATTGTATAACAACGTTGCATTTAAAATCATGAGTCTTATAGCCATTTTTTTAATAGCCTTTTTCGTCTTTAAAGGGTCAACACAAGTTTAATTTTTGTCATCTTTATGGGGAAGGGTAAGATCACAAACAAAACCTGGGATTTGAAAACAAAAAAATACCTTTATCAACAAGTAACTAAAAACTACGTGAACAACTTAGTAACTTTAAAATAAAATTACAATTGTAAAAAAAGGCGGGGAAATGGATGTCACTCTGCTGTACAGTAGGTTGCAAGTGAGTCACTGTAATGGATGGTGTAAAATTTGAATTCAATGATATAATATCATTGTATAAGAAAAACGATTCTAAGCGATGACGGTCAGTCAGCCTATCTATGATAATACTCAGTACCAATATTTGATGATATTATTGTGAATAAAGTAATTTATATATGATCTATTTACGTGAAACATTGTTTTAAATTTTCAATCCTTAACTATAGAAGTAGACCATTTTATACATTTTTAACTACAAAGTAATTATTACATTTTAAATTTGATAAATGTTGTCAAAATTCGAACTTTAAATGCTTATAAAAAAAAATTGTGCCTATGTATTTTTAATATTTTTAACTGCTATTGTAACTTTATATCAGGTGCCTTGCATTAAATGTTCACGTTTTTTTACCCAATAAATTGTATTGGTATTTACAAAAAAAAAAACTAAACAAATTGAAAACTGGCAATGTCCGTAAACAGCTCAAAAAGTGTCAAATTATTTTCAAAATTTTATCGTGTATAGAAAATACTAATATAAATATTCAGTGAAATTTTCAAGTATCTACAGTCATTCGTTTTTAATTACAACAAAATAAGAAAATCGTTACATGAGAAATCAAGTGAATATAAAATGTTGTAAAAATATGAATTTCAAACACTCATAAAAATTTAATTTGACTTTCTTGTAGATATTTTTTTTTTTTTGATTAAAGGTAGACAAATTTATTGATAATCTTGTATTACATTTTCAAATCTTAGATTTAAAAAGAAAAATTTTTATAAATTCTCAACTCAAAATAATTTGCTAATTTTCGTGATTTTTCCGTATTTTGTCAAGATTTGAATTTTAAATGATTATAAATAAAAACTGTGACTAAGGATATTTAATATTTTTCATCTGCCTTTGAAACAATAACCTAGGAGCCTTCTATTAAATTTTCAAGCTTTTTTACCAAACAAATAAAATTTTATTGATACTTATAGAAAAGAAAACTAAAAAAAATGGAAACTGAAAATGTCCATAAACAGCTCAAAATAAGTCAAAATATTTGGAAAATGTTATGATGTATAGAAAATGCTAATATAAACATTCAGTCAAAATTTCATGTACCTACGATAATTTGTTTTAGAAAAGATACTGTTGAAGAAAATCTAAGTATTTTTACTGCCCTAAAGTCCTGATGACAGAAACAAAAAAAAAACACACATTATTATAAAATCAATAAATTCATCGTTCCACTCAAAATCTAAAATAGCTTAATAACTAACATGGAACGAAATAATATAACGAGTACATATTGGAGTCGTTGTTCGCCTCAAACGATTGTCATTTTCCATGGATTATTATTTTTAACCAATGGATAATTTCACATTTTTTTTTTAAATCTATAAACATAAAAAATTTATTTACTAGTAGCAGTGGCGCCGTATTATATATTTTAAAGGGGGGGGGGGCAAGTAAAAAATTATACAGACCACCACACCTGTTTACAAAATTTTGCTGCATATGTATACATTAATAGCTTAGGAGTTAGGAACATAATCCATAAATAATTTGTTGGGGTACTCACGGACTCCCATGACCCCACCCACCGAAAAAAAAGGTGGGCGGTCGCCCCTCTTAGGTTATAGGTTCGGCGCCACTGAGTCTAGTAGTTTCTGTTTAATCAGCAGATCATGTTTAACTCCATTAGTTTAAAAATTAGAGGGAATCACCTATTACGTAACTTGATGTAAATATTATCTGTGTTTTTAATTGTTTTATACAATAATTCAGTTTTTAAGTGAGTTAAGTGCATTTTTAATTTACGCTATATTATATCCGTATAACTATTGCTAAAAAATTGAACTATCGTAAAAACCCACGTACAAACACAGATACCTGTTCTTACCATATGGTTTCATAATAGATCGATTAAATTTTTTAACTAACGGATCCAACAGTGTTTTTCGAGCGTACATTTTCTATGTTAGGCACTTGTAAGACGGAGACAACAAATGGCCGTGTAGCGTCCACATAACTTAGTTAACTATTAACACAAATATGTTTTATGTTTCTGATCTATTTTTCATAAAGTTTTTGTTATCATGGTTACTTATTAAAAAAAGATATTTATGATTCATAAATGTTACTTGTAGAGTAAAAATATCGAGTAGCTTTTTATAATAATTTCACTTATAGATATATTGGTACTATATATGAAAAAATTGGTTGGCTTCACCAGCTTTGTGACTGGTATGCAATATATTATGAATTATTGTCATAGCATGATCGCTGTACTATAATTATCTAGATAGGTACTTAATTAGAAATTGGGAAAATCGTGAATTATAGCCCATACCTAGGTAGGTATATATTATTATTATTCTTTATTTTTGGTTTTTAGCTCACGCACTACCTATTAACAGCACTTTTATATACAACCTTGTACGTGTTTCAATAATATTATTGTATAGTTTGATATTATAATAAAGTTCAAATAAATGATAAAACAAATTTAATGCTGGAACAATCACGCAAACTTCTGTAGGTTTACATGCATTGTTCAATGCGCCATTGCTTATTGTTGCTATTATTTTACTAAACGCGAATTAACTCCTAAACGAAAATACATTTTTTTCTGAAAAAATCATTATTATTCATTTGGATATGATAGACACGTTATAATGTATTTCAATTTTTAATTCAACTAACTTCAAACACGTGTACATTTATTGGTGTCGCATTGTAATATAAGTTGTAAGAAACATACAAATTAACTCAAATTAAAATTATAGTCCATCACTTGTTGTTTCATTTAATAACATTTTTTATAAACGAATTATTCAAGAATATTTACAAATTACGAATCACAATTAAATATTTAGAATTCTTCTTGTATGAATATGATTATATTTAAAACCTTTAATATGGAAAACTCCAAAACTTGTTAGCTTGACCTGTGTTTAATTTTAAAATTTTAAATATACATTCTGGTATAGGTACTGATTACCTATAATTGAATATATAGTTGCTTAATTAAATATATTGACACAAGTTATGGTATATAGTAAGAACAGTGCTTATTTAAAAGCAACCAAGTACTTAAACTATTTACTTCGATCCATGTGCATCATCACGAGAATACCCTGTAAGTATACTTTACTTATAATTTATAACGTTATATAATATATACATATTTTATTTGTTGAATCAAAAAGCGTGAAAAATTAATACAAGGCTCCTGATATATTGTAGCAATAGTAGATAAAAAATATTAAAAAAACATATGCAAGTTTTTTTTTACAATCATTCAAAGTTCAAATTTTGACAAAATATATCAAATTGAAAATTTACAAATTATTTAGTAGTTCAAAATGTTTTAAATCCTCAACCTTCATAGCTAAGGATTAAAAATTTAAAACAAAGTTCGCTTAAATAGGTTAAATATAAATTACTTTATTCACAATAATATCATAAAATACACTTAGTAGTTAGTAATATAATATCATAGGCTGACTGACCGTCTTCGCTCAGAATCGTTTTTCTTATACAGTGATATTATATCATTGAATTCAAATTTAAGGCCCCTACAAATGTGTCATTTTTAAGGAATTGTGTTTAGGCAATTATTTCGTTCCTGCGATTACTGATCGTCTTAGTATGTGTAGTAAATAATAATTAGTATGTGTATACTCCCCTACCATCACCCGCAACCGGAATCAATTTACACTTCATTGTCATTTCTTATCTGGTTTATGGTCGCACGCACGCACATGCACAATCATTTAAAGTCATTCGAAAACCAATTTATGGACATGAAATAGCCGTCGCACTGACAATAATTAAGGTACTTCGAGTGGTTCGATTTAAAAAATGTAAAGATTTTTGTGTTAGTAAACAAATTTACCTTGCATCGGTCGGAGCACTTTTTCAATTTTAGCAAATTCTTGACGAGAATAAATATTTTACATTTTATAAATTTATAAATTTTTGATATTGAATATATTAAAAAATATCTAAAATATAAAAAATATGGGGGAGTAGCTTGAAAATTAGTTACAATTTTATTTTTATTTTGTCCAGTCTAATAACTTCAGACATGACACTTTTATTTGAGTTATATTAAAATGTTTGTAACTTCTCAATTTTTCTGGTAGAAAAAATTCTCTGTTTATAAACTTCGATGCCCGATGTATGTGTTTGGAAGTGAATTGTACTTTTAGAGGTCGAAATTGAAAATGCCCAGTGCTTTTTAAAATAACCTAACTCCCTGCAGACGCCACTGATAAAGTATGAACATGCCTTTTTTTGCATAATCACAAATTCACAGTGATTTCTAAAAGGGGGGGATCAAAAAAAAATGACATAGGAAGGGAAAATTGGAAAATCCCCCACCCTCTCAAAACTTTTTACTAAGGTAATAAAAAGCCAATGAGGGGATCTGACCCCTAAGTCCCCCCCTTGTCTACGCCACTGCAAATGCACATAGCTACATAGATGTGCAAAATGTTGGTAAGACTTGCCTCTATGCAGCATAATTTATTGGAGCAAAAAAAACAACAATATATAGGTATACATCATAAAAATCCCACCTGCAGCCCAGAAGCTACAATCCTTAGCACTTGGCTAGTGTGTATGTACAGCTTCCAGGTACTCGGTGGGCGTAAATCTCAATATAATTTATTTTATTCCCAGACGGGATAACCTCACCCTCATTGTAGCATATTATAATAATCCCCCATTTATTCTCCTAAAATATTCTTCTCAGGCAGACCATAGACAACTGCCCAAGACATCTCATGCATGACGAAGTCCTGTTCCCGAGCCGTCATAAGCCCGCCACTATAGAAATCACGTTATAATTCCTCTGTATGTTGGCCACCTCTCTCGTCCTTTCTGCTTCTTTCTTCAGAGTTATAGGATCTCCATTACTGTTCTGTAGACGATCCTATATGCTCAATTCATATAGGCGCAACTAGGGTTAACATTCTGGGGGGCTAACAAAACTAGGTATATTTATTTAAAATAACCCCTAAATTAATAAGGGATATTCGTGAAGGGGGGAGCTAAATCTTAGTCAGGGTGGCTAAGCCCCCCCCCCTAGTTTCGCCAATGATGCTCATACCTAATCGTAACGATTTCTATTGTATTTATCAGCCGAAGAGAACGCGTTTGTGGCAGTCTCTAATTATAAGGCTGACAGATATTTCATAATGGAATGGACGTATACGGCGGTGTTCTACGCGTTTTCGTGTTTTGTTTTTTACCATCTGATCTACACAGAAAACATATTGAAACCGTACTTGAACAATCTAACCTTGGACAATATCAACTATGTGCTGATGACGTCGCTGTCTGTTCTCATCGTTTTGTTAAATCCGTTGTTGGCGAGTAGAGCACGTGAAAAGCGAGAAGAATATTTCAAACTCTGGCGAGAATATCAGGTTTATATACTTTATAACATATTATACAATATACATATTATATACACAATACACCATAAATCATTATTCATGACCATAGATCTACGTGTGCAGGCCTTCCTTTATGCCTGCAACAGGAAAACTATGACCACATTTTTATAAGAAACTAAAAACTAGGTACAACCAATTACGTAAATTATGTATAGTTATATTAAACTATTAAATGTATATAACTAATCTATATATATATATATGGCAGTTTATTTTAATTTATAAAAATCGTGTCCAATGTCCATCAATGGATGCATAAGTGGAAATAGGGGGGGGGGAGATCATGCTAAGCCTCTCCAGCTATTGACAATTTCACAGGATAGCACTAAAAAAATACCTATAAGTAGTTATTTAAGCAAAGAGCAATTAGGTAATCAAATTTTAAAACACAATGTAATGTAGATCAGGAATAGGTCGCTTTCTATGAAAAATTTCAGGTGAACTCTACATGTTGATAACATCAAACATATTATAAAAATATTATGTTATATAGGTACTTAATACTTATATATACGTATTATCAAATAGGTTTGTTCACCTTCACATAATATTTGTACTATATTATAATTTATAACTAATTTCTAGTTATTTATTTCACAGATTCAATATGAACAGTACGCTGTTGCGGAATTGGACCTAGGTTCGTCAATTTTTATCGTTTTTCTCATTCTTGTTGGTACGATCGTAACAACGCTCGAGTTGGTCGCAAACTGCGCCTTAACATCGCAAGTACAGCCCACTTACGTGTACGCTAATTGGCTCATTTATTTTTATACAAACCTTACGACCATCCAGTGGGTCACGGACTGCCATTTATTGACCATAGCCTCCAAGATGTTGCTCGATCAATTATTAGTAAGTACTAGTATAGTAGTATGTATAATATTAGTAACGAAACTAACTTAAGGCTGCAGCATATTATAATCATAGGCCTTTTTAAATCATCCACTATTTTTGACACTTTGACGGCTCTTCGACGACTATAATATACATAATTATTATATATTTCCATATTCACTCTTTCACTCCCACTTTATACAAGATGACCGATGAGCTCTAAAATATATTAATATATAATTTTATACGTAGGAATGGGCAGTGAATTTAAATTCTTAGGTATACCTATAACTAATACCTATATTATTTAAAATAGGCTGGGGAAAGTATTTTATGTTTTTATATTAAAAAAAGGTACTTGAATCGTTTTCCAAACACGTACATTTTTTCTCAGACTAATTTGTATTTTCTTTGTTTATAATTAGTTACAGTTTTCAGACAATACTGTCCAAATTCTTTATATGTCTAATGAAGGTATTCTATATCTGTTTTTGTTTAAAAGTAAAAGTCTAAGTATTATAATTGCATACAATACCTTATATTATAATATATTTTCTTAAAAGCTGTATAGGTAGGTACTGCAGTTATTTAATTTAAAATTATATAATGATAATAATATTATATGATTCTTGAGATATAACTATACCTACTGCAACAGTACAAGTAGTACCTACAACAGTATGAAATTTTTATTTTTTGAGTAATATCTTAAGAGGTGCCTAATATAAATTATTTTATATTATGATTTTAAAGAGGCTTCATATTGTAATAACGAATTTTATCTATGTTTTGAAAATACGAATTTTGTATTATGCATTTGAATACAGCGATAAGTGATTAAGTGGAAGTATTTTGTCCGCAACTACCTGTTTATATATACTTATATCTCAGGTCCTCAGGAAGACTCGTTATAATATTAAGTTGAAACAACTTAGTGAGAATAAAACTGAAAATCCAATTAATATTTACATACACCATTACACCCCCTGCATATTTGATTTAGGTAAAGATGACCACTGTGGCCACGTCTAACAGAGTCGACGGCGGCGGCAAAGGCGTCGAAGCACGCGTGTCCTGTTTCGTCGAACTTTGGCGAAAACTTTCGGACATGTCCAGCGGGCTGATGGACACCGGTCGCGGTCTGTATGAATTCAATTTCTTCGTTCAGTCGGTGATCGTCGTGCAAGCTCTATACGGTATTGTCGCCCTGTACATCGGTCGACATCACTCAATCGTACACTACTACGTATACTTCCCAACCACCGCATGGTCGATTTTAAATCTGGTCGTTCTGTGCGAGGCTGCGTATTCGGTCACCAATCAAGTGGGTACACCCACGACTGCGGCTTTAGACAGCTATCTAAAGCCGTGCCCATGACCCACCTCCCACCCCTATACGATATGATATATATGGTACACCACGCGTTTAAATAAAGATAACGCCACCGTTTTTCAGAGCGCTCGTAATGAAGAAAAAGTCTTAAGATGACAGACCATTTTATAAAATGAACATGCACTTACCTATTTTTTTTTTTTTTTTATTGGGCAAAACATAGTATTTACAAGTTATACATTAAGTAAATGTGATGATGATTGACATGAAGGGGAAGTCGCCCAGTGGCGGCACCCCGTTTGCACTTATTTTATAAAATAACACTTTTGCAGTTCGCGTATAAATTATAATATCACAGTGGTCTTAGTACTTTAGGGGTCATAATCGAAATTCCCCGCTTATAATTATCAAATCAATCGGGAAAAAAACTTAACAAAAAAAAAAAAAAACAATTGGTTTTCTACAAAATCGATTTTTCTTTCTTTGTAATTCAAAAACAAAGATTAGAAGCGACTTGAAATTTCTAACAGATGTTTTTATATGCATTTTTAAGACATGGTGAAATTTTCAAAATACTTTTTGTTCGTTTTGAGCTATTTGTTTGAAATTTTCGACTTATAGTTTATATTGACTTCTTTATGATCAAATTTTCGTTTGTGTGTCAAAAACTTTGGAAATTTCAGACAAGGTTCCATACAAGTTTTTTATACACCAACTAAAAAAAATACATCGAAAATATACACAGTTTTTTTTTTACTTCTATAGTTTTATTTCAAATTGTATTAATATTAGCATACCCACTATTTGAGTATTATCTGATAATACGTTTGAATTTTCAATATACAGTGTTTTTATAAGTTTTCAGTACAGCTTACGAGAAATTAAAAACAAAGAGCCACATTAATTTATCATAATGGTCTGAATTAAAAATAATGACGAAATTCCTCAAAATCTTGAAATATTTTGTAGACATAATATATAATATGGCAATCTCCGCACATAATCGTTTTTTTATCATATACAATTATTTGTTGGGTAAAAAAACGTGAAAATGTTAGGCAAGGTTCCTGATATATTGTTATAATAGTTGAAAAATATTAAAAATATAGGCACAACTTTTTTTTATAAGCATTTAAAGTTCGAATTTCGACAAAATTTATCAAGTTTAAAATTTAATAATTATTTTGTAGTTAAAATTTAAAAAATTTTCAACTTTTATAGCTAAGGATTGAAAATATAATACAAGGTTCCACGTAAATAGGTTATATATAATTAATTTGTTCATAATATAATCAAATATACTTAGTAATATCTTAGGCTGACTGAATGTCATCGCTCAGAATCGTTTTTAGTATACAATTATATTACCTATATCATTGAATTCAAACTTAACACATCCATTACAGTGATGAACCTTAACGATGAGATGGATTTGACGTCATGACATCTTCTATTCAGCAAAATGGTTAGCTACCTACTACTTACTATTCAGCTTTTTTTTATTACTCAAATCTTTTTTTAAAAGTGCAATACTGAAAATTTCTGTTTTTAAATTGATTATTTTTAGGCGATACACAATCTAGAATAGTAGCAACTAGCAAGTGTATAATTATTAAACTCACTGTAAAATTTAATTTAAAAATTGCCATAGATTCAGATGAAATATTATCTATATTTCTATAAAACTATAGTTATACGCCTTATACTAGTTAGTTGTATCATGAATTTACCTATTAGATAATATTTATTCAATAAATAAATTAATAATAATTAATAAATAAATAATTATTTAATACATATGACTACAGAGATTAAATTTGTTCCAAAACTAAGCCACAACCGACATTACCACTTGTATGTTACTTTGAAAAAGTAAAGAAGTAGCCAGTGCCCAGTAGGTATATTTTCATTTTTTTTTTAAATATCATTACAATTGCCTATATCAAACCCCTTGAATAACAAGTGTGTACTGTGAAGTGAACTTATAGCTTATAGTATTGGCACACAGGAAGTACAGCATAGTATGATTGTAATTTGTAAGAATGCTGTAAAATATAGAAAATATATTAGCTATAATATTGGATGTCCTCTTAAAGTATAAATATAATATATAATTAATGTGAATTACTATAGGTGGGATTCAAAACCAATATAACAATACAGTCGATGGCTTGCAATAAATTCAGTTTAGAAACTCAAGAGCAGGTAATCAGTAATCACAAACAAAAGTGATTTAATAATGATTCCTTTGAATTAACTTCATTGTAAAATATTCATGATACTTAAACTACTTATATTAGATTTTTACGGCTTTGAAAACTATCCAATCTCACACACCTGTAATAACTGTAAGTGGTTACTTCACCATGGATCGAGCATACATACTGAGTGTAAGCAAAGAACGTAATAAAATAATTTAATAAACATTTATGTCATATAAGAATAATAAAATAAATGCATTGAATTTGACAGTATCTTGGAGTAGCTGTATCGTATATCATTGTTCTGGCACAATTTAAAATTGGTACTTCTTAATTGATTACATCCGGAAAATTCCATATTTGGTTTGCTGTACTGGGGAATTTTGGATGGCAGACAAGCTCATCGCCAACACCTGCCTTGTCTGAGCAGGATCAATGATGCCATCATCCCAACACCTGTTGATATTTTGCATGACAAAATTACATAATCATAATTTTTAACCAAAATTAAAATTGTTGACTTAACTGAATTGTAATTTTACTTACCTTGCACTAGAATAAAATGGATTTCCTTCGTTCTCAAATTGTCTGATCACCGGATCTTTTAACATTTTTTCTTCTTCTTTTGTTAACTATAAAAATAATAACAATCAATAAAACATATTATTAAAACTCTAACGATGGTGATTTGGTTTTACCAGTTTTCCTTCTCTAATCTTTTTGTCACTTTGAATTTGGGCAAGAACACCTGCAGCTTGTTCGCCTCCCATAATACTTATTCGAGAATTAGGCCACATATACATAAATCTTGGTCTAGTACAAAGCATAAAATAAAAATATTTATTTAATGTCAACCAAATCAATGTTTTCTAACTAATCATTACAATTAAAAACCTAACATTTTTGTATTACTTACCCGTATGCTCGTCCACACATTCCATAATTTCCAGCTCCATAAGATCCACCAATCACTACAGTAATTTTAGGAACAGATGCACAGGACACCGCTGTAACCATTTTAGCGCCGTTTTTAGCAATACCGCCGGCTTCTGCATCTTTTCCAACCATAAAACCTGGTAAATTATTTAAAATTGTCAATAAACATATTAATATTAGTAATAATTAAGTTGTACATAATAAATTTAAAGTACCTATTATTTAACATACCAGTAATGTTTTGCAAAAATAGCAATGGAATATTTCGTTGACAACATAATTCAATAAAATGTGTACCCTGTAGAGAAATTTAATTTTGAATTAATATTATTATTTAATATGAATCTAATAATTATGATGCAAGTGCATACTTGAAGGGTGTTGACAGATGAATCCTTCCCTCCCCCCCTCAAACTAAAAATAGTATAATTTGTATTAAATAGGTAGATAGGTATAAATAAAAAAAAAAATTACCCCCTCCCTTCCAACCACCACAACAATGAACACTGGTCAAACATGCCATCTTGTTATATTAAAAACTGAACATAATTATCATACCTTTAATGCAGACTCAGAAAATAACACCCCATTGTTACCAATTATGCCAATAGGGTAACCACATAGTTTAGCAAATCCAGTTACCAATGTTTCTCCATAATTTTTTTTAAATTCAGAAAACTTAGACCCATCTACTATTCTGGAAATAACCTAAAAAATTAATAATTATGGGATCATTAAAAAAAAATTATGAACAAAATTATAATTATTATTTATTACCTCTCTGACGTCATAGTTCTTTTTTAAATTGTCTCCAACAATTCCATATAATTCTTCATCAGGATATAACGGTGGCTCAGGCACATCAAGGTTATTTTTCATATCTTGTTTATTGTTATTATTATTTAAATTTGCAATAATTGTTTTGGTAATATGAAGTGCATGATAATCATCATTAGCGTAGTGATCAGAAACTCCAGAAACACTATTATGAAACAATTTTTAATAGAATATTTTGTAAAAAAACTAGAAAAGTTTTAAAAATGACCAATAATTTAGGATTGATTCAATAATGTATTAGTGAATTACTACTATTTTGTTTATACTTTATAGACATCTATAAAAAATTGTCAAATATATCCAGTTTATTGATCAATTTCTAAAACAACTACAACAATATGTTATGTATTGCATGTGTACTTGGAGTAACATTATCATATTATAAATTTTGTTTATATATAATATTCTTACGAGCAGTGAAGTTTGGCACCACCCAGATCTTCTGAAGACACTATTTCGCCAGTTGCAGCTTTCACTAAAGGAGGACCAGCAAGAAAAATTGTTCCAGTCTTTTTGACAATTACGCTTTCGTCAGCCATGGCAGGTAAATAAGCCGCACCTGCAGTACAACTTCCCATCACTACGGCTATCTGGAATATTCTTGTGAATATAAAACTCTAATATAATTCTATAATTTAAATATCTAACTTGTGTTATATTTTTGGAAGACATGATGGCTTCATTAAAAAATATTCTTCCAAAATGTTCTCTATCAGGAAAAATTTCAGCCTGTTTTTTTAAGTAACCACCACCAGAGTCCACCAAATAAATGCAAGGTAAATTATTTTCACTGGCTATTTCCTGGGCTCTTAAATGTTTTTTTACTGTGATAGGAAAGTAAGATCCACCTTTAACTGTAGCGTCGTTGGCGATGATCATGCATTCTTTTCTATCAACAATGGATATATTTATGATAAATTAAATAACTTAAAATTTAAAATAATTGTACCTGGAAATACGTCCTATTCCCGTAATTATTCCACCGCATGGAACAGTTTCTTTATAAAGATCATGTCCAGCCAATTGTGACAGTTCTAAAAATGGTGAACCTGAATCCAAAAGATAATCTATACGATCACGTACTAGTAGTTTTCCTTTGGACGTGTGCCTTAACTTATCTTTTGAATCGCCACCAGAAACTGATTTGGTTACAGCCTTTTTCAAATTGTGCACCAAAATTTCCATTGCTGTTCGATTTTCCTATAATCAAGAACCAACATTTAAATTGCTAATCAAATGTATGCTGCAATTGGAAATATAGGAGCCCTGAATATATAAAATTACATGTTTAAGAGGATGTTAGCGCACTATTTGTTTTCTCTCTCTGGACTACATGCCACATAGACAAAATGCATAAACGCAGAATTTTTTCTATGTTTTTATGTAATCTTAGAGTAAAATCACCCATTATAAAAAATATAGAGAATAATATTTTTGAAGGAATAACATATCGATTTTATATTTTATTGTTATTTAACTTTATATCCGACTTTTAAAATAAACAAAAAAATTTTGTAAATTTAAATTATATTTAAATTTGTTCTGAGACAATATTTAAACAAATCGATATGTAATTCTCTATCTTTTTTTGTAATGGGTGATTTTACTCTAAGATTACTTAAAAACATAGAAAAAATGATTCTGTGTAAATACTTTTTCTCTATGTTGCACATGGGCCAGAGAGAGAAAACAAATAGTGCGCTGACATCCTCTTAAGGTTTTTGAATTTAAGCCAACTATAAGTAATAACTAATATGTTATACCAATTAATACCATAGTATACTCTTAAGGATCAAGTATGAATAGATATAGTTCTCGTAACTTGTGTGCTCTTTAACTATTATGGCGCAGACAAAAATCGTAAATCTATGAATATATTAACCTGATATTCTTTTGAATTAACATCAATGTTAGATTCCAGTACAGATCCATTTGAGAAATGTGATGAACATTGACAACTACGGAAGATGACATATCTCCTCAGTATTTTAGTACTGCTCAACATTTTTATTGAAATACTCTTGTAATTTATTTTTATGAAATCTTTAAATCTGTAACAGTTTGTAAATTATTATAAAAAATATATATATTTTATTTTATAGATAATACTAATATTAATTATTGGGTCAACAGATACCTATAAAAAATATGCAAAACCTTTTCCCAACAGCACATAGTTAACGACTACACACTGTTGTCTGTTTATAACAGGAATCAATAAAAATTCTGACGTTTCCAATTGAACAAAGTACACACATAAGATAAGATAAAACATTTAGAGTTCAATAGACCACCAACAAAATACTGTATGCAAGTAGGTACATAAACAATAATATAATTTAAAATATTTACTTATATAAATTACATATGAAAAGAATAAAATGTTTAATTAGTAGTAATTTTATAGGCAGCACATTTATATACCCAACCTATAGGCAAATTATTAGTCCTAATAACCATGTTATAGTACCTATTATATACCTGATGTTAAAATGTCCTCGTTTTGCCTCAAATTACTAAGCTACCTATATATTAAATTAAAGACCAAACTATATTATTTATATTTTATACTTCTTTCTATTAATTTGATTTTAATTCCAAATAATTCTTACAGAGACGAAAAAATGTACACTAAAACTATAAATTTGGTCTAGCCTTTACTGTGAAGCTCTTTTCTATGACTCTACCACAACAGAACCTCCTGAATATTGATTTCTTCTTCTAAAGAAGTGAATTATGCGCTTAGCGGTCTTGGTTTAGTGTAACAAATTGTTTGAACAATTTTAAATGATTACTTATTAAAAATTTTAAGAATTAAATTATTTTAAATTTCTAAGACATGTGAATCTGAAATTATAAAAAAAAAATGTTGCAATTATACCAACAGTATTGGAGTTAGTAAAGGTATTTCCAAAAGAATTGTATGCTAAAATCATATTGTTTTATACCTAGTGTTTATGTCCAATGCTAGAAAAATATAACTTAACTAAATTATTTATATATGTGTTAAATATTGCACTTATTTGTAGTTCTGAAATGTTGTTAGTAACTATTTATATTTTAGCAGATATAATATTCCTTTGTTTTATGTTTAAAACATTTTTTTTTTCAACACTTTTTAAGACAACAGTCATTATGAATAATTGTATTAATTTATATTAATATAGTAAATTAAGTATAATTTTTAACCAACAATTAGGTTTTATTTAGCTTTTGAATACCTACCTAATATACAGTGGTTAAAGTGGGGAGTGCTGGGGACTTAGTCTCCCTATCTCTGTCGGTGGTTAAAAAGCGTCCCCTTTAACAAATTAGGATTGACATTATTCAGGGTTAAAAGTGGGATGAGTTATGAGTATGCTTACACAATCACTGTTTATACATTAAATACATTATTAGACATTACTCATAAAATTATATATGGAATGTTTAAGACTATATAGAGACAGTAGTCCCCCCTGGAATTTGTTCCCACTTTAAGCCATGCTAGTATATAAGTCTATATACAATTTAATTGTAAGTATAGTCATATAGATGGTAATAGAATACTAGTATATTAATATATATTAATAATAAATTAGGTATCATAATGTTTAATATCTTACCAACTATTCCTACGAATCTATGTAACTCAAATACTAAATCAATGTTTAATACAAATTACAATATACAACACACCACTGAGTACCATTCAGGCGTGGATCGTGACACAAAATACTGAAACTTCATGTATAATGAATGAGTACCATGAACTACTATAAAAATTTTAATTACTACCACTACTACTATTACTGTATAAAAAAAGGTATATACATATAGGTAGTTAGTTATAGCATTGATTATAGAATACACATTATACTCTTAATTTGTATTTATAATTTTGTACACTAAATTATTATACTTAATATCAACTATCGAGTATTATTATTTATTTTGCACTCAATATCTTTAAACACTCTATAGGAATTTCATATTTCATAAGTCATAATCATAGAAAATAGAAATCATGAACAAATTACAATATTTCTATTTAATTTGATTTTGGGCTTTGGCTATTTGATATTTGATTAGAAAATATTTTGAAACTAAATTACTGATATACTATCACAGTTGTAAATAAATAAATAAATTGTATTGTCAGAATTTCGATTTTGGCGCGTAATATTATCTTTATGTGACTCCCAACTTACTATTCAGTAATTTCTATTTCTATAAAGCACCAATACAATCTTGAATATTATAATATATATTGAAATATTGTTTAGTTTTCGTAATTCTATATTATATTCAGTTAATTATTTGGATTAAATAGCTCATTGAAAAATAACTGAAGGTTAGAAGACAATGTAAGTACCAATTTAAATTTAAACAAGAACATACATAATATAAGTATTAGTATCTAAGCAATATTAATTGTTCTGTTATTAAACGCACAGTCATCATTGGTTTTATTTTTAACTTATACAATATGAATTAACAATTAAATGAACTTACGTCTAATGTCTATACACATTACACAACTACATGGATTTTCAGATTATTATTTCATATAAAAGTATTTTAAGTATAGATCAGTGTAGTATTATACTATAGGTAGGTCCTAAAATTTGTATTAAGTAACTGTTCATAGAACATAATATACTAAAAGTAGTTAAAGTATTGGCTATTATTTAATATTTTAATCGCGATTCGTGATTGTGTCCATACATTATACAATATTTTGACAGCTGCATTTTCTTTCCCAACTTCTTGTCTTCATATTACTGATAACAAACTTCGCTTATCAATCAGATATCATTTTTTATTTTTATTCAAAAAAACAATGTCAGTTTGATTCTATGTTTAACCTTTTAATTTTCGCATTATAAATTTATGTCTTTGAACGAAATTTCATCTAAAAATATTGAGAAGTTTTAATCAACAATGGTAGCACTCGGTGCTTTTCCGGCCGCCAAGCTTGGCGCTTTACTATTGCGCCAAGTAAGTAAGCCGATTGCTAATTTTGTTAAAGAACGAGCGAAACAATCTCCAGTATTTCGATCGTATGTATGCATGCCACCTGCTCAATTTTACAATTGGTGTGAAGTTAAAATGAAGATGTATTTCATGAATCTTGGTACCGCAGGAAAGGTCAAACCTTTAAGTGAAACTATGGCCATCGAACTTGGATCAAATTTACTAGGTGAAGGCATTATATTTGTTGTCGCTGCTGCATTACTATTGTTGGAATATAATAGGCAAGTACGTAAAGAACAAGCCAAAGAAGAAGTACGTTTACAAGAACAAGAAGACTTGATCAGTTCCATAAGGGATTTGGACTTAATGACCGAACAACACACTGCTGAATTAAGACGTCTTACATACCTGGTCGATGATTTAATATCTAAAGTTAACAGTAAATCATACCCTGGACCTGATATCCCAGAGACACCAACAAGTAGTAGCAAAGTCGATACCAAACGACAGGAACCCGAACTGAAGAACCATAATTCTAATGATATTAACGAAAATGTATTATTTAAAAGCATTAAAATGTTAATCCAATCATTACAACAAGTTTGACTAAATTAGATTTTTTTTCTTGTAGAATCATATTGTTCACATTTTGTTAACACTTATTATTAAAGGGACTAATAAATTCATAATAAAGTTACTATTGTATTTGCAATTATGTTAAGTTAATTTTGGCCTAGTACTGTAAAATCTTAAATTTTTAAAAATGATTATGAATGACAATATTTAAATGTGTTGTATATTTATTTTTAAAACGCAGTTTTAGATCTAAATAATAATAAGAGCTTGTACATATTTTCAAATTATTGTTCACCTGTCTGTTTATAGAACTATTTTAACTGTGAGATACTAAAAAGGAATTTTTAGTTAAAATTTGATAAATTAATTATTTGTTACAGATAACAGGTTCCTAGTTCCATTAATTTTTGATTACCATTTGTTTCTGTTGATTTAAAAATAAAGTTTTCATGCAGTGTTATAGATACAAATTAATTAAATTGAATACATTTTATTCATAATTTAATATTTTTATCAAACAATGATACAAATTATAATTTATTAAAAGTAAATAGTAAATATAATTGTTTAATTACAGTTAGGAGGTATGACTTATAAATAATACTCTATTAGAATATCAATTTCAAGCAGAATTAAAATGTTTATGAGTACCCATTTTCTAAATCTTACCACAGTTCATAACCTAAACATCATCAAGTGTTTAATTTTCATTTGCTATAAAACCAAATAGTTAATATTACATGTCAAAAATATAATTGAAAATTATCCACATCAAAAGTTCTACAAACTTAAAATAATGATTACATAACTATTTAGTATTTAACCTTAATTGGATCAATAGTAATTCATAAATTTTAATCATAGAAAATCCTATCATTAAACATGTAATGATATTTGAAAGATAAGATGTGTAAAAAATTGTACTGAAATACCAACAATTTATATATATAAAAAAAAACATTGACAAATTAAAATTAATTAAGTATATGAGTATAATTAAGATGATAAAAAATAAAAAATATGACAAATCATATTATTACAATGTTGCAAATTTATACAGCCCATTTAAGACATCGTGTGGCTTGTGTGTACCTAAGCACGAAATACAACAATATCGTGCACCACATGTTGTACATGTGTATGAACTCCGGAATCCACAGACTGCACAAAATATTCTGCGTGGAAAGTTTGATGAGGGTGCTTCTATTGTATTATAGTTTGGTGGGTCACGGTTGTTAAATTGATCAGCTTCAATTAATTGTTCAAATGTCCTTCGAAATCTAATTGAAAATTATATAGTTTGTAAAATCACATAATTCATAATACAATTAATATATAGAATAGAATATTTAGATCATTACTTTTGTTTGTAATATTCAGCACTCTTTTCCTTTTTACGTCTCCCTCCTTTAGCCTCAATAGTGTCTAAAAATTTAGGGGCTTTTTTATTCAAAACAATGTCAGCATGTGGATCTTGTTGATAGTTGTCCATTTCTAAACTCTCAAGAGCTCGACGTGCCCTACGATTTCTGGTTGCTGTATCAAGGACCTTTTTTTTATCTGCATCTTTTAACCTTCCCGATTCCCTACCCATTCCTACTTTTGAAGACATTTTTAATGATTAGATAAAATAATTAAGAAGCAAAATGGTTTTAATTTTGAGTGAAAGTAAGTTGGTCCATTAATTCATCAACACGATCTTCTAATGTGTCCAAAACATCAGTTGACACAAATAAATGTTCTTCATCCAATTCTTGTAAAATGAATTTTTTTCCAAGAGCGTTAGTTTGATCCAATTGTAATAAAAATTGTTTCATCGACTGATCACTTTAAACAAAGACAGTTAGATTAATAATAAGTATATTATGTCATTGTGTTCTAGAATTCCAACAAAAATGTCTAAAAGAAAACAAGTCAGTGCAGAGGAAAAACGTACCAGGATGTTGGATTTATTTCATGAAAAAAAAGATTTTTACCAGCTCAAAGTAATAATAACATACATTTAAACTTTGATTAATTACAACAGATTTTTGGTAACTCAATATGAACCAAAAAGTTTTAATGTTTATGTAATTAATATTATCCTATGTATAATAATGGGTGCAAACAATTATTTTTAGTTATGAGTATTCTATTTCATTATTATTTTTATATTTAAATACATGTTTTAATCATTTAGGAATTAGAAAAAATTGCACCTAAAGAAAAACAAATTATAGTGCAATCAGTAAAAGATGTCATTCAAAACTTAGTAGATGACGGATTAGTTGATACTGATAAAATAGGAACATCGGTGTATTTTTGGTCTTTTCCAAGGTAACTACTATTGACTATTATTCCAGTTAAGATAGTATTTTCTAGGTAAGTACCTGCATATTAAATATTTGAAATATTTTCAAATTTTAGCAAAGCAAAAATTGCTAAGAAAAATGTATTGGATAATGCTAAAACAAAATTGGACGAGTATCAAAAAAAGCTCGACAAGAACTTAGAAATTATCAAAAAAGAAAAATTAGGAAAAGAGATAACAGATGAAAGACAAGCACTTTTAAACAAACTCAAGGCTCTCAATGAAGAAAAATCAAGTTTAGAAAGTGAACTAAAGAAATATGAAGATTCCAATCCAGTTGAGTATGAGCGTATGAAGAAAAGCATAGAAGTACGTAAATGGTCAATGTCAGATTACCGTCATATGGTATAACATTGGATAATTGAGGATATTTCTCTGATTTTGTACTCTTATGTTATAACTTATTTTTTAGGTGGCCAAGGAAGCGGGAAACCGTTGGACGGATAATGTTTTTTCAGTGAAGTCATGGTGCAAGAAAAAGTTTTTTTTGGAAGACAGCGTTATTGACAAACAGTTTGGAATTCCAGGAGACTTGGACTATATAGAATGAAAGCTAATGTGCACAACAGACCATGTATCTTACTTTGCATACTACATTACTACTTACCATGTAATTAATGTTCCCTTGGAGACGTGAACCATGTTTTTCCAATTTTTCAAATAATTATAAACAGTAAAATAACTAACAATTTGTTTATCTTTCCTAACTAATAAATCCCTACTTTCTATAAAATACTTAGGTTCTATATACACAGACAGATGGTACCTAAATATTGTAGTGTTGAACTCTAGATTCTAGAATACCGAATAATAAAGTTAACTACTAGCTAGTTAAGATTAACAGTAAATTACGCGTATCACCGGGATCGGGGACGAACTATAGAATATAGATTACATAGTATTATTTTACGCGTTCTATCCATGCTCGTAATCATGACAAAATGTTTTTTTCATGTTCGCAATGTCACAGAACCACGGTTTAAGAAATACCTTAAATATCTAAACCACGGTCTTAGAAGATAAGGTCGGACTACATTATCAGCATTCCGCTTAGTGAGGCAAATCCTTCAAAATTTGTCCGCTATACAATTGAGTGGTACCACGATCTTAATTCGTGAGTGCTACCCTGCAGACTTTTTTTGAAGTTATGGCGTTATAATATTATACAAATTTAAAATAACCTTCGACCATATAAACTAGCTAGTCGGAGAAAATAATATAATAATATAGTCCATGAAAATAACCCCGTATGACATATAAATATTTTCTTAACCTCAAAATAAGTCTAACCGACAGCGCTTTTGCGGCAACTTGGGAAATGTTTTTGCCTCATTAGGCGGAAATATTGTAATTGGCGGGAGGGTGGGAAGTTGTCCGACCTTATCTTAAGCCATGATTTAAACCGTGCACAGAACAATATTCGCGTACTTCGTTGATCAACGCGTTGGGCGATTGTACGGTCTGATGTTGGTCATGGAATGTAAAATCAGTCAACGTTCATACAATATGACAACATTATTTTAAAATATATATATTTTGTTATGATTTCATTATTTCAATCACGAATTATTATAACACTAAATACACATACTTCTACACTGTTACACTGTATAGAAATCTGTGTTATAGCATCTTAATTCGTGGTTTCAATACTTCCAATTTCCATCACATAACCATAGGTTCTCTCCATACTTCTATTTAGAATTTTGTAACAGGTTCTGTGGTTTCTATGGTTTTCAGGGTTCTCGCATGGAGATTTTGGGGGTGGTTTTGATGTAGCAAATTGGATCTAGTTGATGCTTTGAGCCTTTGGAGGATAAAGAAACCAGAATAACAAAAAAAAAAATTGGTAAGACGAGAATTTTAATACATAGGTAACAAGTTTTTGACAAAATATAATTTTTTTTTTTGTCGTAATTCAAAAATGAATTCGTTGTGGCTCAACAAGTTAAATATGATGAACAATTATTTAAATTTATCTATAAGCAGTTTACAAGTTAAGGTTAGGTTGATGAGGTCAAAAAATATTTTAATAATTATATGTTTTTACAATAAATATATATTATTCTTAATAAAGTTCAAAATAATCATTTATTAAACAAGCAAAAAATGCCAACGGCACGCAGTGTTCCCAAGCGGTCACCCATCCAAGTACTAACTACGCCCGACGTTGCTTAACTTCAGTGATCGGACGAGAACTGGTGTATTCAACGTGGTATGGTCGTTGGCATACGATTTGCGTTGAATAACAGTATTTAAATTGTTAATTCATAATACAATGTCATTCATATTTTTATTGTGTTATCACTTTGAAGTTTGAGCAATGCTTCATGCTTGCAAACATTATAGTAATTATAATTATAACCAAGGTAGATTGATCATACCTATAACGTTATATTTTACAAAAACATTACGCGGAATCTTGTATAAAATTGTGTATTGAAAATGCTAATATAAACAACCAGTGGTTGCCTATCCAATATTATGTATATAAATTGCATATGTTAGCCCCTTTATATAACAAATAATTATTTTAAATATGGTTACCAAGTCATTGGTACATAATCATTAATTGTTTCTAATTAACAAGTATTTTTTAAATATTTCGTTATTTTAACGTTTAACTGCTTGAAATATAATCCTATTATAAAAACGTACATAGCCAATTTGGCAATTCGTATACAATACCGCCGTACGTCGTGCTTATTGCTTATAGGCTCGTGTTTTGGCGGCGGGTTTCGCGTATTGTCATTTATAGTATTTGATTCCAGTAAAACCTTTAATAGATATTAAAATTAAACATTTCAAGAATTTTGATGTTGCGTTAAATGTTTTTTTTTTTTTTGAGCTACCGGTAATAACTGCAGCACTAATATTATTATCCAAAGGGGAAAAGGCCATGTTTGAACAGCTTTATTGAATTACAAAAAAATGGTAGACTAACAAAAATTCCGAGGTAAAAAATTACTAGGAAAAAAGTCCGTGATTCAAAAGTCTGAGTCAAAAAAAGTCAACAGTAAATAAGTCCTAATCATATAAAGTTCGTGGTGAAGAAGTCTGGTACATATAATTAGGTAAGAGCAAAACTACGAATTGATGCTCAATCAAACGTTCCAATATTAGTAATTAGTAATTTTTTTTAAATATGTTATTTATATATGACGATAGTTAATACTTTATTAAACTGAGCAATCATTACAATATATTATTATGAATATTTAAAATATAATTAATAATAATTTTGATTTTTTTATATATAAGTATTGATACTAAGTAGTTATAATCATTGAAATTTTTTTTTAAATAAATTATTTTAAATTTTGTTATACATATATAATATATTATAGTGTACCCTTCTTTTTTAATTCGGACTTTTTTACCGCGATTCCAAAAATATATTATGTTTTTACTGGCATAACCTCACAGTTGAATACTTCAAGTCTAAATAAGTTTTATGATATAGGTATCCATATATGTATAGACAGTAGACACCTATATAATATAATATAGTAGACATTTGTTATCGATAGTTAACTTGGAGTGATGTCCGACCAACCTGCAATAGAGTTTTGTAAGCTCAACTTTCACGTTTTTTCTTTTATTTGTATTTTTACGATGGACAAATTAATTTGTATTTTATTTGAACTTTAAACGCACCTCAATGTATATAAATAAATTTAAAGTGGATAAAATAGTTTACATACAATTACAGATGGAACTAATGATTACTGGAAACTGAGAATTTACAGACTTTTTTAAATTTTTCGTTCAAAACAAATCAGATAGATAATATGCATAACACAAAGGACGTCATGTAGAAATAATTAAAATAATATGTGCGTACTACTATATAGTTGATACATGATTTGGCTTTTAGAAAGGGTGATCAGTGCATAATTTTCAACTTTAATATTAATATATAATTTTATTTTGATAAATTGCATACTTTCATATATTAAATAATTTTAATTTAAACAAAAAAATTGATTATATTTTAATCAATAATAATACAATTTAGATTGTTTATAATACATATTGACCATCGATATTCTAGCAATCAATTTTCATCTCGATGAATTCAGAGGAAAATTTGTTTAAATTAATATGCTATTGCCTATAAAATATAATTACATATTATTATATATTATAAAATTGTCGTGCAAGTATATTAAATTAAAAAATACATTTTTACAATAATAGAATTATTCTACAAAAGTATCAAAGTTTCGTGTTATATAACCTGAAGTAAAATACCATTGTAGTATAGTGTATACTATATAAATATATAATATAGGAAGGTATTAAGCCAGGGATACCTGCTACCTCATTAGTTATTCTGAATTTAGTATATCAAATTCAAATAACTTTACTTTTGTATGAATAATTTTATATTTTTATCGTTTTCATACACAATATAAAATTATAAACTCACAATATACCTAAAAAATAAAAAGTTGAATTTTAACGTTACTTCAACACGCAATGAACTCGTGAGTCATAACAACCTATAATATAGTTTGTGAATTGTGAGTCATCCATCAACCCTATATTATTGTGTATGTCGTATGTGTATGCGTGTGCGTATATACTGTGTACCTCTATAGTATAATATACCTACTATATACTATATTATAAACTGTATATCCTCGTATTACCCTGCGACAATATGCACTGTGATTGTATACCTATTTCGTATTAATAAGTGTAATCAATGTACATATTGTACTGCATGGTGTACAGATATAATATTGCGGTGAGTTGTGTGACTCATATGCTTGATATACATATAAAAAAAAGTACAGTAGCAATTACTCAATTACTGTAGACGTGTAAAATATATTTACATGTGATATGTCTATTGTTATAGATAGGCATTATGTACTAAGGTACATAGTAGTTGTAATAATTTATTGAAAAGAACCTCTGGCGTACATTTCTATACAACCATATTGTATAATATAGTTTAGGTATAACATATCATTTTTTCGTTCAAAACAATCCATTTTACATCATATTTTTAATGTTAGAGACATAATACACTATAATACACCCATAATCTAATTTAAAGGTAAGAATATTATATCGGAGGACTTATTATAATATTAATATTTTAAACATTTAAAATTGTAAATTTGTTGTAAGTCTTAAGATATATATAACTTTCTTCAAAATATATAATGTATCAAAAAAGACCCATGTGAACCGTGAAGGTCCTGGATAGTATTCTTAACTTGAAATTTGCACACTCCTCTGCAGTGACAGGGCCACGTTCTCGTTGGCCCACGACGACGGCTCAGGGCGGTATACTACAACGTAATATGCAGCAGAACGGCCGGTGAAGAAGGAGGATGCGAGCTCGATGGCAGAGATGGATAAAAATAAATATGGCGTGCAGCGGCGGCACTTGCGGCAGCCGCAAAAAAAGATCGGGGTCAGCGAGGACGAGTTTGGAGATCAGCCGCCGCCGGACTAGAACCGTCCAGAACCGGACTAGAAATAGGCTGTAGATGTCGAGGAGCGCGTGCCAAAGTAGCAGGTGTCGGAACTGGAGATAGTGACAACAGAGTAGAAGATGACAGAGGAGGAACTAACGTATGTGACGGTGAAACTGAACGGGGTAAGAAGGGACGTGGCTGCAGTTCTACGAGAAGCGCGAAAATAAATAACCATATACCTAGTAGAATGACAACATATTATTATTACGTGAGTTATAAGTATACAGTATTTATAAACTAATGTTACGACTTATTATATAAACCATATAACAATAATATGTCGTGAAAAAAATAAAAATTGTTAATAATTTTCCGTAAAATTACAATTTCAGCATACCTACGATTGACCGACCAGCATATCATTTGGAAGCTCGCCGGAATTCTTGAAGCCATGTCGCGCTTCTCGGAACTGCCGTCACCGCCAAACTTCTTACCATTCGATCAGTTTCACTGTCACATCCAAACCTCCTCCTCCTCATCATCATGTCACTGTCTCCGCGGGTCCGGCACGCACCTCGATCTGCAGCCGAAAACTTTCTTGTCTGAACCGCTTGGCTGACTGCTACCTACTCCCAGAACGAACACTCGGGCCGGTTTCACAGACGCGGGCAGCATTTCCGTGGCGGTGGTCCTTCGGCAAAGGCTGATTTCCAGACTCGTCCTCTGCTTGCCGCTGCATGCCATAGTAATCGCCGTCGAGCACCAGAGCATTCTCCTCTCGCTCCGTCCAGAGTACTGCCTGTTGTAGTGCACCTCGCGCCGTCGTCGCTGCCCAACGAGAACCCCCGCGGGGGTGGCTCGGTGGCCGCCCGGCGTCCTGGTCCGACAGTCCGTCCGCCGCCGCCGCAAAAAGTCCTCTCGTCGTTCTTAGTGCAGTATGTCTATAAGCCGGACATTCCCTGATATTTAACTAGCGTTTCCACTCGACAGTTTGCCCGAATCGTCCGGTTAAAAAAAATTTCTTAGATTATAGTTATTGTGTTAATTATATTTTAGATTAATAAAAAATATGTATAATTTAATATTGATGGTATTATTATTTTTTTTTTGTTCATAACTTATAATAATATATATATATTTATAACTAAAATAATTAATATTATGGCTATGTACACCGACACACCATTAATAATATTATAGATAGTACAAAATACAGACCACTATAAACGTGAAGCAAGTAGGTTGCGAAATTATTTTAAGGAAAAGTCGATAGGTGTTTTTATACACGCTCGTGCATTGTACAACATAAACAATAACAAGAGTGTAAACCAGGAATTGGCGAGATACTTTCAAAAATTATCTTAAATTACAAAATACATTTGTTTTTAATAAGTAATTGTTAAATACAGAATTCTATGTAGATACACTTGAAATAAACCTACATAATTAAAAAGGTGGGCAAGTGAATGTCGCTCTGCTGTACAGTAGGTCACAACTTACAAGTGGGTCACTGTAATTCGGATGGTGTTAAATTTGAATTCAATGATATAATATAATTGTATAAGAAAAACGATTCTGAGCGAAGACGGTCAGTCAGCCTATGATATTACTAAGTACCAATATTTGATGATATTATTGTGAATAAAGTAATTTATATATAACATATTAACGTGGAACCTTGTTATGTTGTATATCATATTCTATAACCGTGTAGGTTTTTCACGAACAACTGAACCACTATAAATAATAGCAATGGTACAGGAGTATAAATTCACCATTCATAACTTAAATTATATATAGGTAGGTATACCGTATATCCGGCCGTAGAGATGTCACCATCGGTGAAGTTAGGTTGAGCACTAAACACAACAATGAACCAGTTTATTTTTATTGAGATTAAAATTTTATATTTTTACTGTCTGAAAAATGTCAATATAATATGCGTAGTAATAATAAATATAGTACCCACAATTTCACGACGATGCGTCATTAAATGCCCTGGTATAAAATAATCCGATAGCTATAGGTATTTAGATCCATTGCACTCTCATATTTTTTTAATAAAATTGTAATATATTTAATTGTAATTTGTAACAACTAATTTTCAAAATTTAATTTATGTTTAAGTAAATGAATAAAATATTGTTAAAATATGAATCAACATCCACTAACCTCAAACAGCAATAAAATTCTATTATTTGATCAATATGTTCAAAATAACAGTAGGTATATAGGTGCGATAAAATCATAACTTTTCATTGAAACTACTACGAAATAATTGTACTATACAGAACATATGGATATCTACCTATTTAGCCATAATTTAGCACTGACTCCTGAGTCCTGACTTCGTATTGAACATTTTAGTAGCTTCGCAATTTGAAAAATCACATCCACCCACCCATTTGAACATCTGGATTGATTACTGCGCGCTGTGTATAAAATACTCATACCTATGTGGCTATGTAAGTCAAAACAATTTTAACTGAAACAGTACGATTTCCTGCAGGCTGCAGTTGTAGTGGTACTGGGCCCCGTCTGGGGCTGTGCAATTTGTGTGTGTAGCTTTTTTTCATTCAAACGCCAAGTGACTGGCACTACATTATAATTATTACTATCATCTAAACAGTTAAATAACTGGCGCACTGCATTTACAAGTCACGATATTAGAAAGTAGAAGGTAGAAAAAAAAATCGTATGCAGTACGCTACAAACTAATTCTCAGTAGGTATACCGCGTGTGCGCGAAAACTGGGTACACTCTATAACTCAGTCGCCTACATTCCTCAGTATGACAGTGCCTTATGCATATTTTAGAATTCGGTCTGCGGGAGGTTGATAATCCAACAGTCAAGTTTCATTTTGCGCAAAAAAAACTCAAAAATATGTCTAGAGTACTGAGTAGTACCTATATAGTACTGACTACTGAATAGTGAATACCGAGTAATTTGAGTACACGGTGTATGCTCTGTTTTTGCGGACACCGGTATATTGTACTGTTATTGTACATAATAAATAATAATAAACACGTTACACTTTTACAGTAGTGAACACATATTTCTTTTTTTCTTTAAAATAATTGTTCGAGTACCAAGCACGGAGTTTGTTGGTAATAAACCTATAAAGTAGGTTCTATATAATTTTCATTAATTAATTTTTTCACGAATAATAGCAACAAAGTCTGCGCTACTTATGAAATGTAACCGTTATTTACTCATATATCTAATGCAATTTGTAGGGTTCTAAACTTTAAAATTAAAAAAATAAATAAATATTGTTCCAATAATCTTCTAAACAATATATATATAATATACACCGATATACATCAATGGACAATGATTATCAATATATGTAATATATATATTTTTGATATAGGTAAATAATTATTGCTATGTACCTATTATGTATATTAGTATACACATTTATAGTCAAAAGTTAAAAATTAAAAGTAGTTTTATTGCTACAAAAAAAGATAGAATATATATATTTAATATGAATCTCAGACAAAAAGTCCGGGGACAAAAGATCGGTGGATACAAAATTCGATTGGAAAAAGTTGAACAAAATGTGTGGACTGATTTTTTACAGTCAGAAAAAAAAGTTTTAGCAAATCTTTCAAATGTTGAGTCAGACAAGAAGTCCGAAAATATAAATTATTCAATTCACAAAATTAAAATATTGTTTTTTTTTATCAATACACAATTATTTTGATAATAATATTGATTAAAGGCTATAGCATATTAAATTATAATAAATTAGTTATTGTATAAGATATTAAAATACATTATATTTGAATTATATTTTTAATTTTAATTTTACAAATTGAATGATTTGTATTTTTGAACTTAAAGTCTGACTCGAAATATGTGCTCTGACTTTTTGTCGAACTGTAACAAAACGTTTACTTGTTTTCAAATCGAACTCTTTTACGTATACTTATACCTACTCACCTAACAATATTATGTAGGCATCGTGCATAAAACCACGGTGAAATTTCTCATGAAGAATCCGCAAATCCAACATTAAATGTGATATAAATTATAGTACAGTGAAACTTCCATATAACGAAGTCGAATAAGCAGCAAAAAAAATTCGTTATATGGAGAAATTCGTTAAATAGAATTACATATTTTTTTCAACTTTTTTTTTCTATTTAATTATGTATGTATGTAAAAAACAACATCAAACATCATATTACGGTTTAATTTAAAATAAATAATCTGTAAGTTTTGTTTGCTTATTATTTTTGAAAATTGTCCTTTTCTCGTAAAAAGTTTCTATATCGTCAAGTTTTAAAAAAATTTCATCGGGAACATTAATTGCTTCTTGTCTAAAACCATTTCTTACCACTGATAAAGCGTTTAATATGTCTTCATCTGTGAGTTTAGATTGGAACTGAAGGACTGCAGTAAAATTAATCAGTTTGCCTACCTTCGGTGTCTTATCGGGTACACTATTCATGTACAATTTTAGAACTATGATATAAAATTTGATAGTGATAACATTTACAAAAACTGGTTTTTATGGAATAATTATTTCGTTATATAGAAACATCAGATACGTTATTTGGAGATAAATTTACGTGTAATTAACAATGAAGGTCGCAATTCTTAAAAATATTTCGTTAAACAGAAAATTTCGTTAAATGGAAGTTCGTTATATGGAAGTTTCACTGTATTATAGACCATAGTATTAGGTATATTATAATGACAGATTAATCGTAATCAAAATAGGTACCTATTACAAATACAATATTATAATTGAACGGTCTGGGAGCGGAGGTTCGGTCGATGTTTAGGTATACAATAAATAATAATTATGTAATAAATTATTTTGCCGTCGGCACAAAAAAGTCGCGGATTCCCATTAACGTCGCGGTTGATTGGTGTACACGACGTCGTTCTCTGATACCAATCGAAAGCTTCCTCCATCCGTATTGATACATATATAGTTTTATCGTTTTAAGTAGCTTATTATTGTGGATTCAAAAAAAAAATCGACTACACCCGAATGCGCGGGTGTGCTGCTATTATATGTCTATCCATCGTTACGTTTATCGGTGTCTCTTGATCCAGTTAAACTGTGTAACCCTGGGAAAACCGCAGAGATCACTAATTACGGACTCGGTTACAATCGAGTGATTTTTTCGAAATGTTCAAAAAATGTATATTAATGGTAATATTATATTCTAATATCACGTGATGGTCTATTACGCTTTTACAGTATGACATTTTGCAGTATTTTTATGGTTTAGTTGCCATGCTCCTCTATTGAAGGCTATTTTTCTAGGGGTTCCTCGTCAAAAACTATTGCCGTCCGGTGTTCCGTGTTCTCAAAAAGTTTAAGAAGCACTCGTGTAGACGGCGGACTGACTACTGACGTCCGTAGTTAAGTATAGTAATTAATAGTTGTAATTGGTACCTATAAATTATTATAATTATAATGATAACACTTCCGTAGCGAGTACTGTCGCGAAGTAAGAACCGATCGACGGGGCGGGGAAGAGGGGAAAGAGGCACCGGACAATAGAACGTATAGAAATATGGAATTATTCTGTTCTGTGCCGTCTGCCACCGGATTCAGCCTAAAACCGAAGCCGTACACCGGATGGAGAGGGGAAGAGTGGGCACAGTGGGCAGACGGTTGTGTTTCGTCGCGGAACGGCGCGGCGTGGGTACGGACTACGGAGGCCGCCGCCGCCGCAGAGTGGCGCGCGCAGACCATATTTGGAATTGTTTGGCCGTGCCGAACAGCGTCGGTCGTCCTGCAGACCAGCCGTGCACCTTTTCGAATCATCGCCGCCGCCGCCCAAAACTGAAACTCCGTACGACCGTAGACGCCACACGGAGACGGTATATGGAACGTGGATCGATCTGAGCGTTGTCGCGTTTGTGGCGTTGTGCACGACTGCACTCGGTGGCGGGTGGAGGGGGGGTGTTCGCCGGTTTTATTGATATATATTTTATAGCTATAATAATATTATTATTATTATTTCAGACCGACGAAAAAAATATCCTTCAAATTTTGGTCGTCCACAATATTATAATCTTTGAAAAAAAATAAAATAATGTCCATCCTCTCCGGCCTGCCAGATCTGCGCCGTGACGATCGTTTGTCCTTAGATTTAATATAGTTTTCGAATTTCATTGTTCTCGGGCCGTCGTCGGACGGAGAGATATTATGTCCGCGATATAATATAATTCTTTGTCGCCAAAATATCACATTACATTATTATATTCAAATATTATTGCGAAAATCCGTCCTCCTTGCGAATAGGAACAGCTGCGGAGATCAGAAATACCAATAGAATGATATTATTACAGTGCAAAATATAATACACGACGCTGCAGTCTGAAATAATTTGTTTTATTAATAATGCATTTTACTTGCATGGTATTTAGTTTTTTGTACGGTAAACACGTCGTCATGTTGTTGTTTCACATTGACCGCTTAACAACATTCCGTTTAAGGATAAATCTCGAGTAAGACGATCGGTGAAACTCAATAATCCGTTGTGCAATTGGACTTATTCGGACCTATAACCGAGCTTTCCCTCTATATTATGCACACGCAATGTGTATGCAACTCCTAATCCCAAGTAGTTGTATTTTGGATTATGAATACTATGATAATAGGACTATAGGAGACAATAATCCGACTTAACCAGGCTTTTTTTTAGTCGACGTTTATAATGTTTGACTTAAGTAAATTATAAACAAATAAAAATTATATTGTTAACGCTCGCCGGAAAATTATAAAAAATTTCAAATACAAACATAATAATTAATTTGATAAACTGAGGTTAGTCATTACTTATTAGTTATTAGTTAGAAGTAAGAACAAATTTTCAAGTTTATAATAATAAGCAATTGCTATAATACGAATTTACAACTATACAAACTTCATTAGTCATTACGTGTTTTTAATCTTTATGCTGTTTACACTTTTGTCTTTACAAAATAATACAATAAAATATTTAATCTAGTTTTTAGTATAAAATATAGTAAATAAAGTATATCGTATATAGTACGTATATACCTATGGTAAACGGAAAAAAAGTCTCCCGTTGCAGCAGCGGCGTATTTAAGGGGGGGATTTGGTAGATCCATTCCCCTTGGTCTTTTTTTATATATCTGAATAAAATAATAAATACATTTTTATATGTATTTTTTTTAATTTTTAATTAATTTACGAAGAGTAAACCACATATCTGAATAAATGCATTTTTATGTATGGTTAATTATATATATAATTAACTATGTATGGATTTTTTCCTAGACTTTTTTCCGTGGACTTTTTTCCCGAATATTATACCTATTATATATGTACCAATGTATCTTGCATGTTACCTGTACGGCTATATATACCTATGTAGAGTAATAATAAAATAATATACGTTATAGTTATGTAATAACGATAAATTATTTGGCATAATAAACAGATTATAAATTATAATATTTATTGACCATTTAGTGTTTTTATTTTTCAACCCGTGGAAATATGGAGTGTACGTAAATTTAATAATCTTAAAAAAAGAATATAGGAGTTATATAACATATAGTCTGTAATCTATACGATATAGATTATAGGTAGATTACGCTGTATCTTATATATTCCTATTTATAGTTAGTTTTCAGTTATTGAAAATAAAACTTAAAGGGAAACGCAAATTAACTATAACCATCTTTTTTTTGTACTACCTATACTATATTTGTACCTATACTGTAACGATACAAACTATTGTTCTTCAAATGAGAGCTTTTACTTTTTTATCTTAAATTACTTAAAGGATCATTTTTTGAAAATGTTGGTGTATCGAATTCAACATTTCAACGAGGAAGTTTTTCAGTTATTAAAATTAACAAAATGGTTATACTTTGTACTAAGGATATAAAAATATAAAAGACAAAAAATAGTTTCTAAAAATGTTGATGGATTAATCTTAATTAGGTACTAAAATGTTTAAATCACCATAGCTTAGGTTAGGTTTCAAACTCTTAATCATCAAATCATGGAAGTTGGAACTATAAACTTTATTACGCAAAGTTCAATAACTCAAAAACTACTCGTTCGAATTTTGATTCTGATACATGAACATTTTTAAAAATATTATCCGCTAAATAATTTACAATGGAAAAGGGTGGTTCTCATAAAAAAAGCACAAGTTAATATCTTCATAGGTCATTCCTTAAGCAGTACAAAAATGATTAAAATTTGAATATATTATGGTCTTTGATAAAATTGAAAAATCAGATTTTGAATAACTGCATTATTGAAGAAAAAAAGGGAGTGAACATGCTGTATATATATTATTTATCATTTTATAAAGGTAGGTACGTAATTATAAAATCAATAATAATATATTGCAAGTATTGTACTATTGTGTACCTACGTGTAACCTAATGCAAATAACAAATATCAAATCACCTTACACAGTCGCACTTTATTATTTTAACCAAGCCAACTTTATTGTCTTAAAATTTAATCAAATATTGAATAATATTGTCGAACCAACGCTATTTCTTAAAACCCGATACTTATTTTATAAATAAGGGTCATTAATCTTTCGAATTCCTTAGTAATATGCATAGACACTATGCATAGTAAAGTTTAAAATATTACAAAAATGATTTATTTTATTTTACTATCGATTTCAAATAGCAAATGGAAATGTAACGAAGCGTAGCACGTATGATGACTCATGCACTCGCACTAGCTGCACTGTATCTAGGAACCCATTTTTTACAGCCTACCTTATACTTTATAGACGCATAGTATAATACGAACGCCCATAAAAAGCATTTCGATTTTTTAACAATGTAGGTACATGCGAGTATACGACATCACTACAACGACTGAAAACTACGTCCCACATAATTTTACGCATTTCCGTGTAACATTTGCAAATCACTATTCAATACTAAATAGTTATTACTTAGTTTTTACTAATAAGTAATAAACTAATAACTAATAATAAATAATAACTATACGACATGTGTTATATTATTATTGAAGTGATAAGTGATAACCAATAAATACAACACGTCATAACAATAAAATATAATACAATTACAAGGCACATGCCACTAAATTATCAAATAATATTTAAAATTTAAATGTAATAACAAATTATAATTGAGAGAAGCCTTCAATTAAAATCTGACTAACTACCCAGTTTTAAGTATATTTGTTATAATTATTTCGAAACTCTAGGTATAACAATAACCAACAACCGTGTTAAAAAATGTAATAATAATTAGATTTTTTTAAATGATAATCACTAATAAGTAATTACATTTGTTTTTTAATGTTATGCTTGTACTAAAATATCCCGTAAAGAAAGAAAAACCATTGGTATACCAAAAGAATATTAATTTAGAATATTTAGACAGTTCACTGTGTGTGTAGTGTGTACGTACTCATATCAGTCGTATTCATCTATACTATTCTTTATTTTAACCGTGGTTCGTTGAATAAGTAGGCAATTTCTACATACAATCGTGAACAAGAAATACAAGAATAGAGTAAAAGGAACTATAATAAGAGTTTCATCTTAGACACTGAAAAGACACTTTTTTTCTACCTCAGATGTGTCTGCTCTCTAATAATAAATTATATTCTCCAGGACTTTTGTCTTTTGGCATCCATTTCGACAGCGTGCCAACCCAGATGTTTACCAAGCCCAGGTTTAATAAACTCAAAACAAATCATTACGCTTGGTAGTTGGTAGGTACTTTTGTTAAGATGTTTTATGTTTATATATTTTTTTAACACAAATAATAAATAAATATTATCAATATATTATTCTATGATTATATAGATGTTGTCGATCCGTTTTCTTTTGTCAGGAAAATAATATGTTATAGAAACTTTTGATATATAATCCTATTATTGTTGGGCAGCCCATTAATTTTCAATTTTAATACACTTATAATATTATAATGATGTAGGTATATATTTTGATCTTCGATACTATTTATTACAATATTTTATAAGTGTAGAACACTAATACAGTAGGTAGGTACTACCTATTGTGATGGTCTGTCAATCTGTCATTCATGCTCATGTTCACCCGTTACTTTTCACTTGTTGTTTTCCAACAATCGTCTATTGAATGTTTTTCATTGGTGCGAATCGGTCCAACATTATGTCATAATATTAATAATAACGTATTGATATTATTATTTATACATATATATTATTTGGTTAAATGTTTATAAATTTATCGATTAACGGCTTAGATTTCTAAATATTATACATCTATCATTGAATTGTTTTAAAATAATAAAGTCTGCAAGGTTATTTTTTATAATACCTTGAAAAGTTGAAAGTGATTTTACTTTTTTGATACCTACGCATTAAATTACTTAATGCAATGCCTACTGAGTATCCGGATAAGCTAGTTTTTAGTAGATGTGGTTGTACTATTAATGTACGTCCTATTGCATTATAGTTAATGAATATTAATAATGTTTTATTTGATTAGAAATTCATATTTCATAAAATTAATTTTAAAACGTTATTAATCACGTTACTATTCACTAGGACTAGGTATACATAATAAATAATAATATTATATAGAGTAATCGTGTAGATAACAATAATATTAAAGGACAATAATATGGTCGGGCAGATATTACTAATATATTTTACTAATATGATTAATGAATAATGATAAGTGTGTAATTGTCATTGTCATAATATGGTGGTATGTCAGTTAGACTTAATAATGCTGAAAAAATGAGTGGTGTTTAGTGTACAGTGTACGTGTGTACCTACGACCTAGTGCAGACTGCGGTCAACGGTAAAAAATTCTGAAACCAAAAAAGGTATAAGGAATGCATTAGGTAGGTATAAGGAAAAATACAATGTGATTCACAATTAATATTGCAATTAGTAAAAAATATTCCTAGTATTAGTATAAAATGTAATTAAATTATTTACCTGACAAAATTAATAAATAGTATATTAGTATGGTTGGTACTAATATCGATACTATCACACTTAAGACTTCAATAGAAATTATTGTTAAATAATATGTTTATTGTTTTTGTATAAAAAACTAATTCGATTTTTTTACAATATGACCGGTACTCTGTGAAAGTCATAATTATTATTGAAATGTTATTTTAAATATTATTATAATATATTATACACCTATGGTCGTCCTTAGGATTTTCGAGGCCCAATTTTACCACTTTTTCAAACACGAGGCCTCCAAATACAAAAAAAATATTTTGGAAAAAGTTATTACGTTCCAAATTCATTTAATCAAAAAAATATTGATATTTCAAAAAATTCTAAAAAACAAACTGCTTGACTTAGATAAATGTTTTTACTTTCAAAATTGTTCTTATAATCAAACAAATTTAAATCAAATTAAAAATTTTTATTTTCGTTGTTAAAAATAATTTTTTGTATAATATATGTGTAGCAAAAGTGATTATAAATTATATATAAAAAAAAATTTAAATATTGATTAGAACAAAAGTTATTCCAAAAGTCAGTTCTATCTGTTACAACCTGTATACCGGACAGTTTTGTCTACGATTCAACTATTAAAGGCCAAAATTAAAATAGTACGAAGCAAGTGGCTTGAGTACCTATACAAATATTATGGATTATAATACAATGTATTAAAGTTTTGTACTAAGTCTGAGTAAATTTGTTTGACAAAACGCAAGTTAATTTTGTATTTATTAAATTGTAGTGTTGTACTTCCACTTTCCATATTTAAAATCAAACCCTGTACTCTGTAGTCTGTAGTACTGTAAAATTAAACTGTTGAGAGTTGTAACCTCGTATTGCGTAAAACAAAACTGCATAGGTATTAGACACAATAATCTGTAACTTTTTAATCTAACTATATAAGGCGACATATTATTTATTAATTATCAGCATTCGTAACGAGCAAAAGCAGTCGTACGCGTAAAACCAAGATTCCTAAACGTGTGACACGATGGTGATCGACGAATCTAGGAAAAAAAAGCCCCGGGAAAAAAAGCCCCGTCATAAGAAAAAAAAGCCCCGTACCAACTAAATACATTATTATTTTTTTATTATGATTTACATAATTAATTATAATCATAATATAATCATTACATTTATAAATGTACCTAACACTTCTTTAATATAATATCTACAACCATAAAATATATAATATTCTAAAATACTAGTTTAGTAACAATTGTTTTTCATTTATTATTATATTATTAGGTATGTATCTAATTTAATATTTATTATACTAGACGATACATTTATTTTATTAAAAGGTAATTATAAAAAAAATTACATCTAGTATATGACATTAAACAATAACTAATTAAATCACAGTAAAAAAATAATATAACATAAACCATAAATCAAAATATATATAATAAATAGTTCAATAACATATTATATATTATGTATTACTTATTAATTATTATAAAGTATACAAGTATAGCTGCAATCTTTTATCTTGCAATTACTTTTATTACCCTACTATATTTTAATCTTTTATATTTCAAATGTATATTTATATCTATAGTTAAATAAATATTTGGTATATTATTTTATTAAATATTTTTATGATGTAAAATTATATACTATACATATATATATGGTTATAGAATATACCTATGTCCAAAAAAGGTTACGTTACCTATATATAAATATTAAATTATAAAATGTATACTATAATAAAAATGCGTTATGTATTTAGTTAGTACGGGGCTTTTTTTTACCGTATTTTGATATTGGGGCTTTTTTTTCCGAATACCTGATCGACATTATAATTCATCAAATTCGAACGGACAAATGGACGAACGAAAACAAAAGTTGACCGTTAAAAACTCAGTTAAAGGCACTATAGTACCTATAGAGTTCAGTGGTTAAAGGTTATTTAGTTCGGTTCTGATAAGAGCCGCGCCGACATCGTCATAACGAGTCATTCGAAACGGGAAACGAAACGGCGATAATACGTCGGGGCGAGGCACAGTATTGGCTGGTAAACAAGACAGACAAACTGCCGAGGGAGATGGAGCGAGAGCGATAAAAAAATTAAAAAGGAAATATTTAACGGACTTTTGTTGGCGGGCGGGCGGTGCGGGGTACGTGCATTGCGTGTGCGTCGGTGATTCACGGGCAAGCGGTGCGGATGTGGTGGGAAGCGTAGGCACCGCATTGCCGGTGTGCCGAACAGCGCGTCGTCGGTCTGCAGACGAGTTTCGGAGCATACAACACGGGTACCGTCGGCCATTGGACGTCAATTTGTGTTTGGACGTGAACGAAGCTGCTTCGATCGCTTCTTGTCTGACATAAAAAAACTCCAAGTTTTTTACTTCAACAATTCGTTCCTATCCAACGACAACACTCAAACTTCAAAATGGTAAGTAAACGACATTTGGTCTAGCGCAATATCATTTAATATAATATTATAATTTTCGTCGTGGCCGTATTCGTTTTATACTTTTATTATATGCACATCGTGTATCGACAGTCAACACGCCATCTTGACACGTCCGCGTTTCGGGGCCGGTGGCCGGTCAACAATCACCGTTGCCGTTTTCCCGTATATTTTCCGACCGAGATTCGCTCGCTAGTCTGCACCGTCACCTTTTTTCCTTGTTTCCGTCGGCCGACAACCGGACCGGACCGCGACGGGATGGGCGTGACCGGAACTCGGCACTGAAAACCGTTAACCGCTGGCGTCTTCTCTTCACGATTGTTGTGCACGTCGTTCGTATGACGTGGCGTTTTCTAAACCGGACGTGACCGTAATTTCGAGAAATGCATTTTTTAACAACCCACTTCGATCACTTACGAAATTCTAAAAATGTTTTGTCGAACGTCCCCTGATAATTCGCTCTTTTCGATTATTTTTGAGTATGGATTTCATGACAAAATCCGATGACGTTTTTGTTTTGTAAATCACTGATGTGTGAGTCCTATCGACGTGCAAGTGAGCGACCGTCGGCAAGGGCGTTGTCTTTGTCATATAAATTCGCTCTGTAGGGTGTTAGTGTCTTATTTTATGTCTGGTTATATAAATATTATTTTTAATAATAACTATTTATTGTTCCCCGTTCGAAATAATGTTTTGAACGTTTCGTCTTGAACATGAGGAGAGTGGCAGTTTGAAATAATATTATAATAAGACCCGACCGTAGTGCTATTGAATGTGTTTGCCCACAATTGTTTGAATTACCGATCGGCTAAATAGGGCCTATCATTGATCAAATTGGTTTTTTTTCATAAACATAAATTTTTTATGAATCACGAGTAAGGTCCACTAATTTATTATTTGTTAGGTACCTATACCGTAATAAGTATTTGTAATTATTGAAGATACATTATTTTTGAATGTAGGTCCTTAGGAATTGAATTTACCTTATTTCCTACTTTATCCTACATTTTTAACTTTTGTAAGGTACATAATAATTGTTAAGTAACAAATTATGAATTATTATTAGGTATTATTATTTACCTATCAGCATCTTAAATTATACATTTGATATACTTTCCTATGTTTTCAGTATTTATATTTTATTAGTCAAATTTACCTGTTAGGTATTTTAAACTAAGAATTTCAATTTGCTACTTATTCATAAATACTATATTATTCAATTCTTAATTTTTTTTCTGAAAATTATGTAAATGTTTTAAATATCGTATACTATACATTTCTATAAATTAGTTTCCAAACTTAAATCACATTGTGATTTTGAAAACAACTATAGATGTTTCTATTAGCATTACTGTATTATAGGTAATAATACGTTAGGTTATATTATGTTGGTCTCATTGTCTACTTTTTTTTTACATTATGATTGATTGGTATAAACATTACTACGTCATATTTATATTCAATTCCCTCATTGTCAAATAGTATAATATCCAACTTTGCTAGATATATGTTTTTATCTTATCGATATTCTTTCTAATAATAAAATTATTTTTATAGCGTGAATGTATCTCTGTACACGTTGGCCAAGCTGGTGTCCAAATTGGTAATGCCTGCTGGGAATTGTACTGTTTGGAACATGGAATTGCTCCAGATGGTCAAATGCCATCTGACAAGACCATTGGAGGTGGAGACGACAGCTTCAACACCTTCTTCAGCGAAACTGGCTCAGGCAAACATGTGCCAAGAGCTGTGTTTGTTGATCTCGAACCAACTGTTGTTGGTAAGTTCGTAGTAAAATATAAAATTTCCATTAGAGAATCTAATTTACATTTTGATTACAGATGAGGTAAGAACTGGAACATACCGCCAGTTGTTCCACCCTGAACAATTGATCACTGGTAAGGAGGATGCTGCCAACAACTATGCACGTGGACACTACACCATTGGAAAAGAGATTGTTGATGTTGTTTTGGACAGAATCAGGAAATTGGCTGACCAGTGCACTGGTCTTCAAGGTTTCTTGATCTTCCACTCTTTCGGAGGTGGTACTGGATCTGGTTTCACATCTTTGTTGATGGAAAGACTCAGCGTTGACTACGGAAAGAAGAGTAAATTAGAATTCGCCATCTACCCAGCCCCTCAAGTCTCCACTGCTGTTGTTGAGCCATACAACTCCATCTTGACCACACATACAACTCTTGAACACAGTGACTGTGCATTCATGGTCGATAATGAAGCCATCTATGACATTTGCCGTCGTAATCTCGATATTGAACGTCCAACTTACACCAACTTGAATCGTCTTATTGGCCAGATTGTTTCTTCAATCACAGCTTCTCTCCGTTTCGATGGTGCCCTCAATGTTGACTTGACTGAATTCCAGACCAATTTGGTCCCATATCCCCGTATTCATTTCCCATTGGTCACCTATGCACCAGTTATCTCTGCTGAAAAGGCTTACCATGAACAATTGTCCGTATCAGAAATCACCAACGCTTGTTTTGAACCAGCCAACCAAATGGTGAAGTGTGACCCACGTCACGGCAAATACATGGCTTGTTGCATGTTGTACCGTGGTGATGTTGTACCTAAGGATGTCAACGCTGCCATTGCTTCCATCAAGACCAAGAGGACCATTCAATTCGTTGACTGGTGTCCAACTGGTTTCAAAGTTGGTATCAATTACCAACCCCCAACTGTGGTACCCGGTGGTGACTTGGCTAAGGTACAACGTGCCGTCTGCATGTTGTCCAACACTACAGCTATTGCTGAAGCTTGGGCTAGGTTGGACCACAAGTTCGACTTGATGTATGCCAAACGTGCTTTCGTCCATTGGTATGTTGGAGAAGGTATGGAAGAAGGTGAATTCTCTGAAGCTCGTGAGGATTTGGCTGCTCTTGAGAAAGATTACGAAGAGGTTGGCATGGACTCCGTCGAAGGAGAAGGCGAAGGTGGTGAAGAATACTAAACATCGAAGTTCCAGACAAACCATGCTTGATTTTACAACTCCAAAAATTAAATTAACCTCAGTATTTTTTTTTTATATGGACATTTTTAGACATTTTATTATTTAAAAGAAAGCAAACTCAAATGAAATCGTTTTATTTTTATTTCTCACAATATTATATAATATCCTATTCCTTACACCTTGGGTAATTACTACCCATATTACTTAATCAGTACAGTTGTTACTTGAAAGTATATTTAACCTTTTGGGTACAGTTTTTGTAATGACTCGTTTGGTATGTATCCCACTCCATCAAAACTTTCAAAATATTGGTCTATGTTTTTGTGATTTATCTAAAATGTGGTTTTATTTTGGATATAATGTATATTTTTACAGAGAAGATTATTCTTATTAATAGTTACCTTAATGTTTTGTAATATAACTACAATTTTATCTTGGTCTAATGTGATCAATTCTTCATGAACTTCCGATAAAATGAGGTATTCTGGTTCTTTAGTTAGATCCTGATAAAATAAAAATATGGGAAATTATTTAATGACAATTATCAATTTTTTTATTCATTCAAATTTAAAAACAATATATTATAATCTATTGAAAGGGTCTCCAAGCTGTATCATTTGTTTAGAACCATATAAAAACTAATTACACTGCGGGATGAAGAATGTATAATCTCTTATAATTTTTATTTTTGTAAAAAATTTAAATGCAATCAATTTTAAAAATGAATGATGGTTTGAGAAGTATTAGTCTTCCCTGAACTTGAATGTACATTTGTTCTGTTTAAATGTAATAATATGTTTATTATGATACTAAAACTGATCAAATGAACAGTTCATTTTTGGATCATTACTTATTAGCTGTAGTAAGTAGCATTGGAGTGGCTGTATTTTGGAGATTCCTGATATATAGTATGATCAGTGTATTAATCATACAATTTGACCTGTTAACTTATATTTAAGTACTAAACTCACTGTTATATCAATGTTCCATCCAACAATAATGCCTGCTGTCATGGTATGTGTCAGTACCACATTTCCAATTCTGAATTCTAAATGAGGTGGTCTAAAATTTCTTATTAAATTTTCCGGCACTTCTTGGTCTCCGGGTGAACCATCTTCTATGGTTTTGATAAACCCAAGTACTCGTATGTACTTTGCATGTAACTGTCTTGAAAATCGAATTAAACAGTTAGGAAAATGTAAACTGGGTCAGCGATTAAGAATTACATATATTTACGATATAGTAAATATTCAAATAATAGTTTTATGGTTTTGTAGTATTCGAGTCTTAGCGGAGCTAGGTATGAATGTATTGATTTTATAATAATTTGTGTTTTAAAAAAAAATGTATCATCAAGTTTTGGAGCATCTTGATTTTTATTTAATTTTATTTTGTGGTAGTACAGTGAACCTAGTTGTTACTTCGGAATTTGGGTGGTCAAAAGAAAAATATAAACGTTTCTTAAGAATTGGTAAGACGTGTATTTTAACGCATGAGTGGTTTTTGACAAAATCGATTATCTTATTTTAATGTACCTAATCCAAAAGCCAATAACTGTATATATTTAAATTTTTCATCAAATGTTTTTATTAGCATTTTCTGTACGTGGTATAATCTTAAAAATAGTTTGACTCTTTTTGAGGTATTAAAGACATTCAATAAAAGAAAAAAAATATTTAACATTTTTTTGTTTTGTCAAAAAGCTTAAAATGTAATAAAAGGCTCCTCGTAAGTTATTATTACTGAAATTAAAAAAAAAGTTGATACAGTTTTATAACGAGTTTAATTGTTTTGTAGTATTTAAAAAATATTTATGGGGACTTGAATGGCGACATTTATTATTTTATTATACTACGTGACGGAATGTCATTTTTTAAATATTTAAATTAATTTTAAGATATTGTCTAATTATGGTTTATCATTACTAATCGTAAAACGAATTACTATAATAGTTAATAGCAATATAAAATATATATGATTAACTAACTGAGTAATATAAAGAATGACTGGTCGTTTTCGCTCAGATTCGTTTTTCATATGCAATAATTGTACACAGAATTAAAATTTAATACATTCATTATAGTGACTTACGGTAACTCAATGACGATGAATATTTTACTCTTACTGTAATGTATAGTGGTTACCTTTTTTCCTAAGTTTTTAATTTTAAAAGGTATTTTTCAATACCTAAAATAAACTCAGTAGATCTATGGAGTATAGAATTTAGATGATATATTTATGAACAATGATTATGTAGTTTTACATAACTTCCGGATTATATAACTATTTATCATTTTTGTGAACCTATAATATTGTACCTATCTAGTTTATAGGAAACCTAAATATTTTAAATTGAACAATAATTTTGCCAAACATACTTAACGAATTGAAATGCCAAACAAATCCACGACACAAGTGTAGTTGATTTGCATATCCATAACGCCGTGTGATAAACTTTTATTATTGAACAACAATACTTGAATAATAAATATTGGTGGTTATAACTTACAATTATTGACCAAATGGTTGTAATAAACAATGCCATCATAATAATATGAAAACGTAATAGGTCTGAGCATCTGACTTATTTAAGATAGTCAATTTTATTTAGAAAACTATTGATATATTATTATTTATTAATATTACTAATGTTTCATGAAAATTAAAGTTTAACTAAAATTATATTCTATAGTGTATTATGTATAGGTACCCACTACACAGTACACACACATAAATTGAATCTTTGTATTAAGCTTGGCGAATAAATAATTTAATAATAACTTTTGTAGGTATTAAATTTCGTGGTAACAAAGTTAATAAAAAAAAAACAACATGGAATTCACTCTTCTGTAGGTACCTATATAAGATTTCAAGAGTATTTGGTCTTTGTGTAGATCTCTGTAACGGATGTGTTAAATTTGATTATAATAATAATCATTATAATTAATTTTTGTATACCTACGTAATACATTAGTACATGTTGTACCTGAGTTAAACTAATTTTTTCCAAGAATATACCATATTATAATAATTATTGCTAGTTATTGGTTAAGTCTAGATATAACTTACTAAGTTGTTACTATAGTTCTTAGTTTATATACCTGTTAACGCAAATAATATACATTATGGTGAAAAGTTTCAAGTACTAATCTATGTCTAATACTTTTTGAATAAGAACAAAACTACGATCGATATTTGTCATTTAAATATTCAATTTCGTTAAAATTACAAATGGCTTTAAAAAAAAGTTGTGCTTAATGTTTTTTTGGTATTTTGAAATCGATGTACGAATAACTTATGAAGAACCTTGTATTAATTTTTCAAGCTCTCTGATTTTTTCAATAAAAAATTGAAAAGAGTAGATATAGTTTCAAAAGTCTATAAATAACACTAAACGAGCCAAAATATTTAAAAAGTTTCAAGTGTCCACGGTATAAATTACAATTTAAAAAAAAAGATGGGTAAGTGGATCACTGTAATGGATAGTGTTAAATTTGAATTCAATGATATAATATCATTGTATAAGAAAAACGATTCTGAGCGAAAACGGTCAGTCAGCCTATGATATTACCAAGTATATTTGATGATATTATTGTAAATAAAGTAATTTATATATAACCTATTTACATGGAACCTTGTTTTAAATTTTCAATCCTTAGCTATAAAAGTTGAACATTTTATACATTTTTAACTACAAAATAATTATTAAATTATAAATTTGATAAATTTTGTCAACATTTGAACTTTAAATGCTTATAAAAACAAATTGTGCCTATGTATTTTTAATATTTTTCAACTGCTATTAGAACGAAATATAAAAATTTGATCGTGTATAGAAGATGCTAATATAAACATTCAGTCAAATTTTCAAGTATCTACAGTTATTTATTTTTGAGTTACACCAAAAACCAAAATCGATTTTCTCGAAAACAGATTTTGTGTAAAAATTCCCGTTTTTCCTTAATTTTTCTTTTGTTTTTCACGACGCTTTTGAAAACTACTGTGAAATTTTTATTTTGACTCCCCAAAGTACCAACTAGATTCACTTTCCTATCAGAAAAGTTACTATTGAAGAAAATCCAAGCCCTTTTACTGTCCCAAAAGGTGATGACAGACACAAAAAAAAAAAAAAACACACATCATAGTAAAATCAATACATTCATCGCTTCGCTCAGATTCTAAAAATAGAACTGATATTTCTTGTTTTCTGATTATTTTGAAAAGTACCAGGAATATTTGTACGTTTGACCATCCAAAGTAACAACTAAGTTTTAAAGGTGACAGAAATAAAATCCCATCGTCGTATGTGGTAAGACCAATATATATTCATATTGCTCTGCCGAAAGAAGCCTTCTACAAGAAAGATCTAGTCTATTTTATTTATCTTATTCTCCAAATATTAATTAGTGCTGTCAATGTGTGGATTTACAGAATCATGTGACGTGATCAATGATATTCAGAATATCATTTTTATTACCGTCATCGGGAAGAGCGTTGTTTTAGTTGTCACAAATTGATTTTGAGTGATTGGACGATGGTACTACTATAGTTAACGTTTTACGGAACAACGAAACAGGAAATCCGATTTATAATATAATATATTATACCTAATTTCAGAAAAAGATTGAAATTATTCAGGGAATCAAACACTTACTCGCGGCGCTGATGTATCCGGTGATGTAGTTGGTAGACAGCTGCAGCAGGTCGTTCGGTAAGTTTTTCGCGATTTCCGACACCAAGTCTCTGAAGTCTTGGTTGTACTTAATCAAGTACATTTGCAACGGCACCGCCGCCACCAACAACAGCGTCAATCCAACGACGTGTCTAACTTGCATGGTTCGGCTGAAATAAGTAAGCACCTATATATATCTAAGTATATCGATTGTGCAGCTTTCCTGCACGGGTCATCGGCGTCCTGCCTACCTCGCAAATTTCAGTCGAGCGTCGATGACTTTTGTTTTATTTTAAAAGGGTTTTTAATAATGCAATAATGGTATGATGCGCTTAGGTATTTTAAGATTAAAACTAAATCGTTATGAATGTATATAAACCGTGTGCATTATTTTGTGAAAATATATGAGACTCGCGTTTCGAGTGAGCCTATATCGAAATCCCTAAAAAACACTTAATACCTATCTAACAGAAAATAATAATATAATGATGTGCGCAGTGCTACGATCAAAATATAATGATACGAAAGTTGGTTGTATGATTTTATTTTCCACACCTCGTTCGTTGGTTTGTTGTAGACACAGATGTTTTATACTGTGCATAGCTAGTGTGTACACTACGCGTGATGTGTGTAGTATAATTTATACAGGGTGATTATTTTATCAGTATAATAAGTCGGTAAGTACTCATAATCTAGAAAAGTAATAACATGTAATAAAATGGAATTTATTACATAATAACATATACTACAAATTCAAATAAAAAAAATCTTTTACTTAATTTTTTATTCTTAAAAGTTTTTTTAATTTTTTAAGAACGTACATTTTTAATTTCATATTTCAAAGCCTGATTATCGCGGAAAAATGTCCAACCTTATTCTTAGTTCGGTTTCCGTAGTCAACACTCTGCATCACACCAAATAGCCACATCACTTGAAAAAAATATATTGCACTGCTTTCTGTGATTTCTGACAAACCTTTGAGAGGATCTGGCACCGAGATCTCCTTTTAAAATGAAGACAGATCTTATCTCCATCATATCTCATAGCGCCATAACTAGATAATACTATGCAACTGAATGCACTTTCGCTGTCAGTGTCGAATCAGACCTCTCCCGTGTACCTCATATTCAAGAAAGATTCAATTTTTTATAGACATTTTCAGTTAAACATTTCACTAAATAAGATATCCAAACGAAAAATAACGATTTTAGTTATTTCGTTGTAATTCTAAAAAATATTAATCGTAAGAACTTAAAACCTTTCACAGTTACATGTATGTATAATATTATATTTTCTATATACAATCATGTTTTAAAAATATTTAGACCAATTTTAAGAAATGTATATAAATATATAATATTACGTGTCTACAAAATTCGAACCCTTCGTTATTTTCCGGTATGTTTATATTGACTTATAAAAATAATATATGATATAATATTATATCAATTAAAAATACAAGATATTTGATGATCCTGGAAAAAAAATTAATATTTTAATCTAAACCGTAGTGTACGACCGTATAAATAATAGAAAAATATAGTCACTGATGATCACTGTCTCTGTTCAGAATCGTTTTTCGCATGCAATGTTCTGAATGATTTATCATTGAACTTAAATTTGACTACTCTATTAAAGTGACCTACTATTCAATATCGAAGTACATCAGGGGCGTCATTTAAACTTTTTTTTTGTTGGTGCCAACATTTTTGCAGGCCATTCAGATCATTACCAGGCCACACAAAATACTTTTTTTCTTTTTTTTTTGAGAGGGGTGGTCAAGTGGGGACAAAAACTGTAGAATATTTGTATAATTTATTTAACATGTCACTTATACTAGTATGAAAATATCACTTTATTGTTACTATTTTTGACGAACTTTGTGTAGGTACTTTTAATGTATTTATTTTATATTGTGGATACCAGTGTACAGTGATATTTACACTAGGTTAATAAATGTATGGGTACAAAAAAACCTTACAATAAAATACCTAACCGAACCTAACCTGCACATTTTTTCTCCCTGCATACTCAAAATATATAATATAGCTACCATAATAAAACCAGAAATTTATTTTATGGGTACCCTTTCTCACAATGTTTGTGTTATAATTTTATCAATTATAATATTGCGGGACCACAAAACCTCATCAAACATTCTAAGAAATTCAATATTAATACAATACATTTTTTTTTAATACTGAAAAAATATAAAATATATATAATATAAAACACTTAGGTATATCGGCGCTTATATTTATTGTTGACAGGCCAAAGAAGGGGTTATTATGTTACCTACGCATTATTTTTCATTAAAGTCATGAGTCATGACATTCTCACAAACTTACACTTAACACCAGTAACGCCACAATTTATTATTGTATTCAAATTTTTACAAAACATACAACACACGACATGCGTTATTATTACCTCTATAAATGTGATGGTTGTATCCTAATAAATAATTATAATAAGAACGATTTAAAAACAATTGTAATGTATAAACTAATTTAATGTAAATACAATGTTAGCCTAATGTAAGCTATAATAACTTTGTAGCTGATGCATAAATTCAAATGTACCTAGTAACAATACCTAATAATAATAATTAAAATATAATAATTATGATGTATTATTGTCGATGTTGCATCACTATATATAGTCTGTGGATGCGTGTTATTAGGCATATGAATTATTAATAGTGAAATTTAGATTGAGTACCCATGGCGGAGACGATGACGCCACCTGAGTGTCAGTTCAAAAGGATGTTTTTCATGTCCTGAAGGATTTCTAACTGTTGCAAAAGTCCTGAAAAGCATACAAAAATAAAAAGGTTACTACGGGCTGATATATAATGTAATAATTTCTTCGATACACACAATGTGTTAGAGATGCGTGTAAATACCAACAATTATTTTTTATTGTAACATTGAAGCATCGTTTAAATTATAATTATTTGAATATGTATTTAAAAACTGTATTACATATATTTATTCTTAAAACGATGTACAATTTCATTAAATCGATCACTTTTTTAAAATTAAAACTAAACCAGCTAAATTGATTTTGATATATTAGTTATTTATAAGTACATAATAATGTCATTCTATATTACGTCTTAGACGATCTAAACGGTTAAGAGTTGATATTATACGCATAATATAATATTCTTAGTTATAAGTTGTATCGAAATGATGTGTATTTATTTTATGCAATTTTGTTGCGCAAAAACGATTTTAATTCTAAATGCGTATTATTATTTGAAATTTATTGTATTATGAATACTACACAGTTTTACATTTTAATAGGTATAAATCTAAAATCGATACAGGTAGGTACGACAGGTACGTATATAATGTATCATTTATATGTATTTTATAATCCGTGATGGTACCTATAATATAGGTGACTATATACACTGCGCACTAGCAGTCCAAACATTATTAAGTAAATAAAATCGATTCTGTAGATAAAATGTATTAGGTAGGTACATGAATATGAATGTGTTATGAAACAAACACCGGGTGTTGAATTCTCGACTAAATTTTTTTTTTGTAATTGTTTTCATTAAAATTAATCATGTCAACAATTTCGTGCCCGTGAAGGTATTTAAATAGGTAATAAAAGCAAATCGATTGGATATCTAAACGCTATATGTAAATATGTGATTTAACAGTAGAAAAACTATATCGAAGAGAGGATTTGCTTCGTTAGGATAACTAACCTAACGCATTTTTTAATTTGTATGATAGGTTATCCATAAGCATACCTACATAATATTTTATCGTGTGCGTACAGTTCACTCGTATTGTTGTATGGCACACAAAAATATATAAGTCGTAGCATCCGTCGAATACCTGTGTTGGATTTTTTTTATTTATTTTTACTTAGTCAATTATACGGTACACAGCGGAAATGGAAATCGTTTAGATCGGTTAATCGGTCAATTACCGAATTGATTTGCTGCACTTGTAGATTCTTATTTTTTTTTTTTTTTTGTCTGTGTACCCGATAAGTAGTTGAAATAATGTTTCGATTTTCAACTTCAGTATCTTTTCCGGTGGAAAAGTGAATCTTGTTGGTAATTTTGGATAGTTAAAACTTAAAATTCTAGGTAGTTTTCAAAAGCGTAGGGAAAAACAAAAACAATAATTAAGGAAGAACGACAATTTTTACGCAAAATCGGATTCGACAAAATCGATTTTGATTTTTGGTGTAATTCTAAAACAAATAACCGTAGATAAATAATATTTTCACTGGTTGTGTATATTAGCGTTTTCTATACATGATACAATTTCCAAAATATTTTGATTTGCTTTGAAGTTTGAACTGTTTACAAACATTTTCAGTTTCCAATTGTTTAGCTTTTTTTCTACGAATGTCAATAAAATTGTATTTGTTGGGCAAAAAAGCTTAAACATTTAATACAAGGCTCCTAATATATTGATACAATGGCGTTTTAAAAATATTAAAAGTCCTAAGTCGCAATTTTTTTTTATGAGCATATAAAGTTCAAATCTTGACAAAATACGGAAAATCACGAAAATTATCAAATTATCTTGAGCTAAGAATTCATAAAACTTTTTCTTTTTAAATCTAAGATTGAAAATGTGGTACAAGATTCCTTATAAGTTTGTCTATCTTTATCAAAAAAAAAAAAATTAAATTAAATTTTTATAAGCGTTTGAAGTTCATATTTTTAGAACATTGGATATTCACTCGATTTCTCATGTAGCAATTTTCTTATTTTGTTGTAATTCAAAAACGAATAACTGTAAATCGGCACATGAGAATTTTACTGAACGTTTATATTTTTATTTTCAATACACCATAGAATTTTGAAAATATTTTGACTCTTTTTAAGCTGTTTATAGCCACATACAAAGTTCAAATTTTTCAGTTTTTTTTCTATAAACTTTAATAAAAGTGTATTTGTTAGGCTAAAAGCGTGAAATTTCAATACAAGGCTTATGATATATTGTTACAATAGCAGTTGAAAAATATTAAAATTACATATGCACACTTTTTTTTATGAGCATTGAAAGTTCGAAATTTTGACAAAATTTATAAATGATTTTGTAGTTAAAAATTTATAAAGTGTTCAATTTTTATAGCTAAGGATTGAAAATTTAAAACGAGGTTCCACATAAATAAATCATAATATATAAATTACTTTATTCACAATGATATCATCAAATATACTTAGTAAGATCATAGGCTGACTGACCGTCTTCGCTCAAAATCGTTTTTCTTATACAATTATATTATATCATTGAATTCAAATTTTACACAATTCATTACAGTGACCCACTTGTAACCTACTGTACAGCAGAGCGACACCCTTTTGCACACTTTTTTTATTCGTTCTCGTAAAACACTATACTCAGTTACAAATCTAGAAAATAATAAAAGTTTAATATCGTAGCCTTTCACTTTGGTACCTATAGCTATCAAAAACTTCGGCACACAACATGAATCGGTAATAGGTTGTTAGAGTAAAGACTTGGGTTGGCTCCCCAAATAATCGATACGTCGTATGCAATGGGTTTGAATTTTATTGCTTAATTTCATTTTTTACGAGAAATCGAAATGATTACTATAGTAGTCTAAACAGCTTATAATTTATACTGCATGATACTGTTCCTATACCAAATGCATATGAATATGAATAATATACATTGTTTATAATGCGTGTAATATGGCAATGTTAATTATAGGTTCATAAGTTTTGGTTAGGTCTCTTCATAAAGTCTCCATGCATACCGTGAATGGAGAATTTACGATAATTACACAATTTTAGTAATGAAACAAACTTGATTTGAAAAATATCTACTCACATATAGTATGAGTATATGTAAAATATATGTAAAAAAAAGTCTATTGTGTCCTTTGTTACTTCTCAGCTAAAATATAACTAACAAAAACATAAACTGTACGTCTTGTACTTTGTTAATTGTTATGCCTTATATTTGAGTTACAACTTTAAAAGTACACAATAAAAATAAATGACAATACATTTTAATTTATAACATAATATGAAATCAGTATTTATGAATATAATAATTTTGCATGTTATTTGTAATAATTGGTATTTTCTATTTGTAAATAGTTGTAATAATAGTTATACAAGTACGTATGGTAAAATATTAAAATAAAACTAGAAACCTACCTGTAATCTATAAACCTAGGTATAGTGTGTCATATTCAGATATTTCGAGTATTTCATTAAGCTAAACTATCAAACTATTTAGGTTCTTAGCTTTAAAAACGTATAACTGAGTATTTTTAAAACATTTAATTGATATACTTGAAGGAGCAGAAAAAAATTACTAAAAATTATAATTGAGTAGATGTAGGTAATTGTTCATGTTATCAATAAACAGGCAAAATTTATTTAAATATTTTTTTTGTCACAATATTGAATAACTATTATATATCTCTTATGTGTTCCCACCGTAAATACATCTAATATAGTATTATTATATAGATACATCATATTTCAGGAAAACTAGCTTAAGAAGTTAAGACACTTTTCAAGGGACCAGCTCAAAAGAGCATCTTATGCGGGAAAGTTTCTTAAGTGACTTTTACTGTATATAAGTAGTTGTTATAACAATATTAATTATTTTAATTGTAATGTATTACGTTGTACTTGTAGCAATTATTAAGAGAGTCGACCATTTCGAAACTATTATGGGTGCCTGTTTGAGGTTTGAACACTTCACACACCGAATTAAATTGAGCCACTGATAGTACGCTAGCGTAGTACTGACATCACATGGCACACACTGATTTAATAACAATATAATATGTGCATATAGGTAATGGAGAATCTAAGAAGTACGATATAGTGCAGTATATATGCGTGGAATAAAAATGTTTTGTTAAAAAAGCATATACAATTTTCTCGAAGCATGCCGAAAATTTTATTTTGGAGGTGATTTTAAATTTGAGAAACTTCAGTAGATATTATCTAACCTTGAAAAACTGTATGAAAACAAAAATTGTACTAGCATTTAAAAAAAACGAAATATTATTATATTTATCCACATTAATATTACGCGTTTTTAAAAACAATTATTAACAACACACATGCGAGCATAATATGTGTAATGTATACTATAATATGACCACTAAAGTTTGGTTATATATTTTGTATGTTATAACTTTTATTGCAGTGTGATACTGCGACGGTGGAATTATTAATTAAAATGTTGTCCATCATATATTTATCTAGTATCTAATATTAAAAATAAGAAAGCATTTATTATAAATACCAAATATATTTTGAATGCATCAAAAACCATTTTAAGTTATTTAAAATTTAAATTTAATTTCGGTAAAATATTTATATTATTTGTTACTTGACATGTATGTATTACATACATCATAATAATATATAATTACGTATGCAAAGTGTATTATACATAAACTTTATCTATAAATATATTATAAAATAGGAATTTCAAAGTTCAAGCGCACCTTCTTCTTTCATGGAGACCAAATTTTTCGCCACGTAGAACCCTTGTTTGAAGTGTTTCTCGTTGTCCGCGGCTGATTCCACATTCGTCCTCTCGATGATTTCCTCCAGCCGACATGTTTTGGTCCGTTCCGCATCCAAATCATTCAACAGCCTTTCCTGTAAGTATATTATGACTGTTATTCCATCTGAACTTCGATCGTAATTAATATCGATCAATTTATCGTGGTTTATACTTACACGGGTTTCGATAAGTTTAGCGTTTTCCGCCATAACCGCCAGTTCACGTTGTTGGGCCGCCACTAGCTGTCCTGCGAATTCCTGCCTAGTGGACACGGCGGCACGGAACCGTTCCTCCTTGTCGGCAAGTTCGTTTTCCAACGTGGTTAGTTCTGACCGGAATTTTCTTTGGTCCTGCAAAAAAACTCGTTTTTAATCTTTTAATTTGAAGCCAAATATTTTTATGAAAATTCAAAACCCAAAATCAAAGTATTGTCTACAACCAGTGTTCATAAAAACCAAACAACAAAATGCGAATTATGGTTTTCAATGAGTACTCTATTCCATACAAAGGTTTAAGGACAGCTTCCCTTACATAATCAGATATTCTAAAAAAATTATCATCGTAATAACAAAATACTATCGCTAATACTAACTATACACTACACAGTACTTCAACCGTTAGACAAGTTTTTATAATAATTGAAAAATTACCTTGAATTTCCAAAAACTTGACTATAAGGTATTAGGATGTTTAGTATTATACTAGGTATATCCTATAGGTGATTGAAAAATGTCCTATAAATATTAGGATTATATTATATCTTTGATCAGTGGCGTTATTACTTATTTTACACTGTGAAATATGTGCCGTTTACTATTATACGAAATATTATAATATTGCAGATCATCGCGTAGAAAAGAAAACGAGTCAAAAGACTAGTTTTTAACGTCAGACAAATTGATTTTAAACCGGAATCATAACGGTGATTGGTAAACGGGGTGTTCGCGGAACAAGGGCGCCCGCAGAAATATAATCCGGTGGTGGGGCAAAACTCGATACGGTACATTATGTTAGTTTTTTTTCTACAAGTGATAATAAAATTAATATTAACTAAAACCGTGAGGGGTCATGTCATGCTATGCCCCCCACCCCGGTCCACCTTGCAGCGGGCGGCCTTGTCACGGAAATGTTCATTCACGTCTCAGTTGGTGAAAATTATTGACACGTTAATACCTACATTACATACATACTTCAAGTTTGGTCTTTTCTTGCTCTTCACGGAAATGCGATTCGAGTTCTTCGAAAAGTTTTTGCATCTGAAAATCACAAGACGGTCTTACAACTTATTATTTATTATTCACTGCGATTTTCACGCATTATTGTGACTCGGTATAATGCAGGTGATACATTTATAAAAGCGCACAGAGGCAGGCGCGTCTTCAGGTCAATTCCATTAAGCGGGCGAAAAAATTTTAGTCTTGAATACCGCTTTTAACAATAAACAACATTTATAAATTGTAGGTATTTATCTATTAGCAAAAACAGAACATTTCACGATGTTGTGATCCCCCCCATACTCCACCCTCAGGACGCACCTGCATAGATGTATAGGTATAATCGGTAATTCTGGGTGTGTATACAGGGTGATTCACCTTGCATGTTCTGTCCCCTCTTTTTCTTCAATAATGCAGTTGCTCAACATTTGATTTCTGGAATTTTTAAATATACCTAAGACCATAATTTCAAATTCTTGAGAGATCTTGTACTACCTACTTAAGGAATGTCCTGCGTACAAAACTATGTTTTTCAAATGAAAACTCGGTTTTAGCGGACCTATTAAAATCAAAATTTGAACGAGTAGTTTTTGAGTTTTTCAACTTTGTGTACTAAGGATAAAAGGTCCACGACGATGGGTTTGAAGATGAAGGGGCTGCGGCGATTGGACAATTTTAGTGATTACCTAATACTTATATTAATCTATCAGCATTTATAATTTTTAGAAATGGGCCAAGCTAGGTCGAAGATAGATCAATACTAGATCGATTTATACATCTAATTCATGTTTTTGTAAAACCATTATTAAGTGTTAATATTCTTATTCTATACATTTTAATAACGGAGAAACTACACGTTCAAATTTTGAGTTAGGTACATCAACATTTTCAGAAAAATTATTCATTTAATAATTTGCAGTAGAAAAGGTCCTGGGGGTTCTCATATGAAAAAGAAAATTTGTATCGCCACAGGACGGACGCTCCTTAAGCTCCTAGGTTGTACAAAAGCTCAATAATTCGAGAATATGGTATTTAAGTATATTTATAAATTCCAAAAATCAGAACTTGAATAAATGTATTATTGAAGGCTAATTGAGGCGAGCATGTTTGGTGAATCAACCTGTATATCAATAATATACGTTGTTTTGGTGTTGGATCTCACGACTCTGCAGCATCTCTTCCAGCTCCCTGTCACGTTCGACGATCTTTAGTAGGTCAATGTTGAGCGCCCTGAGAAACGCTTCGATACGGCCCACCGATACCGCACTGTCTGGTTCCATTTGAGAGGCTGCCTTGCATATGTTCTCTAAATGCCCTATGCTCCTGTCGAAAGCACACCGATTGTTAATAAACCCTCAGCAGGGGCGCCATTTAAGTTTTAAAATAGGGCTGCCAAAGTTTTTACCAGGCCACAGTTATAACAATGAAAATTGAAATGTAGCCATTTTGGAGTTATTTCTAACCTTACTATTAAGGATGAAAAATAGTTCATATTTTAAGTGATAACACCGATAAAAGTATAATATCATTATTCATTAATATACATTTTCTTTCTATATCTTTAATATCTTAGTATATCCCTTTATTTATAAAATATTTTTATCTTATATTAATTATTTCAATTAATTCAATTTATTATTTAACAGATACATCGGGCATCGGCGCCAGCATGAAATTAAGGCGGACCAATATGATACGGCGAAAAATAGGGCCGCAAATGTTACTCTGTGATAGATAGGTGAGCAGATACTACCTGATTAACTATAGGTTGAAACATGATTTTTATATATTTCATATTATGATGATGTCAAAATTTTTCAAAAACACTTACATTTAACCGAGAAAACGACCGTTTAGTGATAAAAGAATCACTTGGTAAAATACAAATCGGTTTGAAAATTCATTCGTATGCGTTGCTGCCTCCGCTTATGAGCGTACAATATTTTGTAATGTTAGATTAAAATGAATTGACCTATCATCAAACTTAAAGTTAAGAATATTATATAAAGTACCTCAGTGGCTTTTATTGATATTTGAATTGTAAAGCGAGTTAAGATCATTTTAAAAATGTGGGTAATATTTACATAGTATAGTTATAATGAAAATTAAAATCCTATGACGTGTCCTAAATACTATTATTACTTTTAAGTTTGACGATAGTTTAATTTACTGTAATATTAAATCTAATAACATAAAATTTGTTCTGCTGAATGCAAATTTGCTGTATCGTACGATTGTAAGACGGAAACAACACATGCAGATTCAGCGTGCTCTTAATCACTTACAATTTTATCATGTTCGTGTCTTTGATGGTTTGCAAAAGTGTTTGGATGTCTTCCGTGTAAGAACATTTGAATGAAACGATGTTTTGCTGCTCCTTCCATCGATTATTCCGGAAATTCATTGGTGCAGTGTCTTCTGTGTGCGAATTTATAATGTATTATTATAGTATGATGTATCATTAAGACGTATATATTGCATTAGCCTGCACTAATAAAAGTATTTAAATTAATGAAATGTTTGTAATTATAAATGCCAAGCACATGATTTCGTATAATATAATATATGATTTCAACTTTCAAGTACCTATAGGTACCTATGTAAGTATATGTAATATGTAAGTTATAATTGAAATTATAGTGATTTTTGACATTCGTCCACTGTTTTTAGTTAGTGTATTCACTGCAGAGAATCCTATTTATATAAAATCATAAGCCACGTAGGTACTCACTGAACTTTTCCAAAAATTGACAGAGTGTGAGATAACCTTTTTGTTCCACATCCAGTGTATCAAATACGATCTCCAATTGCTCCGGGGTCATCGAGAGCTCGTCTTTTAATTTCTAAATAAAATATTTATTTTAACAAAACTAATAATAAAACTAGAGAATTGAATAAATGTATTACAATGATGTATAATATATAGCTTATATATTATGAGTTAAATACTAAATTTACAGTTTACATCTTTGGCGTAAAATGTATCATTTAAGGTACAATTATTACAATATTACACATAGGTTATTATCGATTATATTATAATCATATTAATAAAAATATGACGTACCCTCCTCTTTTTCCCGTGTGACCTCTAGATCAGCTACTGGGTATTATGTAGTAGGTACTGGTATAAATCATACAGTTATTAGTGTGTTTAAGTACTCGCGTTCAATGGTTTTGTATAGGTATTGGTCGTAGGTATAGTGACAATGCACCATACAAGCCGCTATAATATATGCTGTTGGATCGTTTATTCAATTTTGTTACTTGTACGGACTACGTTGTATATAGGTGCCTACTGTGCAGTTCTATGAGAATTTATACATGCTTTTTTTTTTTTAATATTTATTGTCTATACGGCGTCGTAGTATAGTATACGTTATAATAGTAATAATATGTACTTCGTCATTGCCATCGTATAATATGCATAGGTATATTGCTTTCCGTGCGCGGACAATAACTGTGTAGTTAGGACACAAATTACGATAATTATCATCGCTTGTTCGTTGTTTAATAATAATCGGGTGCATTATAAAAAAAAAAATTATAAGTACCTATATACTATACTTACCTACCTATTTAGAATACGAAGCAGTAAAATAATTTGTTGTGGCGCGTTATTGAGTCCGACGAGGGACTGGTTTCGAGTTGTATGCGCGTACCAGCTATAGCGAATCAAATTTAAGACGCCATATCCCAGTATACCAAAATGTATGTAGGACAAAATTCCGATCGTCGAAATGAAATTATAAGATAGAAAGACATAATATTATAATAATTATGTACGTAAATAATAATCATCTGCAGATAACCTTCTTCGTACGACGAGATTATTGTCGTTTTATTGTTTTCGACTTTTGAATCTGGTCGTTAATCGGACTCGAAAAGGTTGTTACAATTTTCCCGATACATATTTCCATTGCATGTAATTACACGTGTGACATTTACTTTTCTTGCGCTTAATTTATACACACGATACAAACATTTTAAACAGTGTGTATACTCTATACAGTATACCTATACAATAATAATGTGCAATACACATATGTTTTATAGCTTTTTATTGTGTTGTTTGTAAGAATATATTTTGTTCGTGTTAAAATTTTGGTGTTAAATGGTTTCGAAGAATTCTATGGGAAACTGGGTACGACAACATGCGTGTTTAAACAAGTGTTCACCATTATTATAGGCGTAAAAATCGCTGACGCGTATGTGGCAACTTTCAGCATTAACGATATAATATACATTACCTACCTAGTTTAAATTTAATTCATTTTTCCCGATCGCATAATGTAATTTTTTTAAATTCGGAATTTGGATGTACTAACCTATTGATATGAGAAATTTTCGAAATTTCACGATCTGATAATGGACACGGTTGTCGTAGTTCGACTATAGATAATATTATGATAATATAACATAATCAATACATTATTATGGTTGCGTACCTATGTTATTCACTGTGAGTGTTGGGTAGTATGTGGATGTTGTCGTTATAGTTAAATAAGTCTCAACTTATTTAGCTTGTTGTACCTACAATTATTATTGAACGCTACGAGTATAAGTATTAAGCAAGATAAGTACCTAAACGGACTAAAGATAAATATATATATATTAAAAAAAAACACCTAGCTACACTTAAAATCAAGACGCTCTATAGTATTAACCATAAAATGAAGGTACAAATGAATGGGATATAAAATACAAAAGTTATTTTTAAAAATACCTAAGTCAAAACACTGTACATATAGGTGTATAATATTATAATGTATTATGTGGGTGTCGTATGATGGTGTATCACATTAAGCCACTAACTATTGACATTCACCTGTTACCGATGAAAACACGTGATTTGAATTTATTTTGAAATTAGTTTTGAGAAAGGTATATAATATACCTACCAGCTATTTATGGCGCGTGCGTTTCTCGAGACTCAAAGAACAGCCAAAACGTCAATAAAAGCTTAAAAGTGGCGATTGATCACCATATATAGTGTTTTAATCGTATTAAACTGTGAATCGATTGTATCTTTATTGTGACTATGACGACTCGTCGCCAACACTCGATTGATTCGCCTGGCCAACGCAATAGAGTCGATCGTCACTCCACTCGTCTTAAATCCCACGTTATCTGGAGATATACCGCAGAAGCTCTATTCGCGAGATTATTTATTACCTACATATGTTTTAACAATATATAAAATGCGATCGGTATAGCTTCCCGATTCTAGCCGGGCATATACGTAGAAGACTATTCGGTTTTCGACCGCACACACGCGCGCGCGTGAATAATTTTTTTCGTAAATAATGCGTTGTAATAATAATAATATCTGTACCGTGCGCGTGACATGTACGGCGTAAATAATTGCGAACTCGATTCACATTTTTCCGACTAAAACACTAAAATCACCCGCCGTCTTGCGTACTTTTCTGCACCGTCCACATTATATATACGCGTGACGGTTGCAGCGCCACAACGGGTCAAGTCTATATAATTAAAGTATAATATATAATAACGTTATCATGTGTTCGCTTACTTGCATGTCTCGCCTCACGATGAACCCCTTTCCCTCGGGGTCGCCGAGCTGAAAGAGTTTGTGTCCGATGGCCTCCATGGCGGAGGCGACCGCGCGTTGCTCTTCCAATAATGTTCTCGTCTCGGAACGCGGTCACGACCCGGTGCCGTGTGTGTCGAGCTCGCCGGTAGCGATAATGGTACCGCGGTCGCGGTTGTCGCCGGCCGGGCGCAAGCATGGAAGAGGCGGCGCGCACAAAGCTGCGTTCGCGCGCGACAGTCCAAGGCCGCGGCCGTCGAGCACACTTCGTCGTCAAAACAGCGGACCGCCGCGCGATTTTTCTCCAAGTTTTTACGGCCGACGAGCGACGACGTCACCGCCGACGATCTGTAAATAGAGTATACTTATAGTCGCGATTCATACGATTCATAGGTACTATACTGTACGATGTAGATACATATTAGTTATTACTTGTATTGTATTACATAATATTATTTTACTACGATTTATGATATAATTGTTATTTATAGTGCGTGGTTTAACGATTAGCGAGGGTTTAGGCGGTTTACTATTTGTTTGCGATTGTGACGATATTGATAGTATAATATCGTGTAAGGCCGAGTGCAAATGTTTCGATGCGTTGATCATCGGATTATATAAATCGACGTCGTAACCGCACTCGATTGGAAACGCTCATCGACGAGTGCCTATATCATCATTAATTCATGTACGTGTGATCTATATTAATATGTACTTTACCTATATATTCCGTATTTTGCATAATATTATGCAACAATAATGTAATGTATCATAATGTAGAGTGGTAGGTACGCGATAATTGTTGACGAGGATAACAATAACAAATTAATAATACATAACAATGTGTTATATGTAGGTAGTATAATGCTTGTTTTGTTATCGATTGCTTCGTATAGGTTTTGCCACAGAAAAATGTATATATCATACTCCAGTGGCGTGATGAAGGACTTTATTTGAGGCACGTGCCTCAGCTTAAAGGGTGGTGGGTATCCTGGAGACTAGGGGCATTTCACGTATAGTAAATAATTTATTGAGTACACACTAAGACTGAGCCAATCATTCTCAGTTACCATTTAAGTAAATACGTAATTATTTATATAAGTATTTATAATTACTAATATAAATTATTGTGCCTCATAAGTTAATGAAGTTTGCCACGCCACTGATAATAAGTACTCTATTTATTGAAATTTGTACTTATTTGTTTATTCGTTGTTGCATATAAATTACAAAGTGACTATAGTCCCAATCGAACGACTGGAATAATTATAATATCAATGGCACACGTTAACTCGCTGATTAATACACAAATACATATTTTGTTTTTATACAATGGTACCTATACCTACAGTCGGTATCTACGACAGTCTCACGTATATGGTATAACCGAAAATACCTTTAGTCTATACACTAGGAAATTAACAAGCGTAATGTAGGCAATATATAAGCAAACTAAAATAAAAAATAGCAACGTATTAGGCAGGTGATTTAAACCATGGAATCATATTTTTATATTAAAAAATGTAAAATTCATTACATAGGTCAGCGTATCTCGACCTGTGTTCGATATGTCCCTATAGTCCCTACATAATATTAATAACAATACAAGCTGAATGAACGCCACTGAGCAAGATTGACGAGAAATCTAAATGACATACGATATTCTAAAACAGAACAAACTAGAGAAAAATATATATGTTATACAAATATAAATTTAATAATTATTAAGCAATTTGGAGAAATGCAAAACCGCGGAGATCAATATTACACATATCATTCTTTCCATGTTATCGCAGTGTTTTTGATTTTTTCGACGTAGGTACCCTGTTGATAAAACTTTTTGTTCTTTGGTCAAAAAGCTTTATAATTTAATACAAAGTTGCTCGTAAGATTTTACACTGGTTAAAAAAACCGTAAGTATACCTGAACAAAATACCTAGAATTTCCACAAGCCACATTAATTAATTTTACACAAGCGTGTTGACATATTTATTAATAATATTATAAATATTATCAAATAAAAACCAAATATTAAAAAAGGTGGGCAAGTGGGTGTCGCTCTGCTGTACAGAAATTTACAAATGGGTCACTGCTATGGATGGTGTTAAATTTGAATTCAATGATATAATATCATTGTATAAGAAAAACGATTCTGAGCGAAAACGTTCAGTTAGCCTATGATATTACCAAGTATATTTGATGATATTATTGTGAATAAAGTAATTTATATAGAGTCAAATTATTTTCCAAATTTTATCGTGTACAGAAAATGCTAATATAAACATTCAGTGAAATTTTCAAGCATCTACAGTCATACGTTTTTTAATTACAATAAAATAAGAAAATCGTTACATGAGATATCGAGTGATTATCAAATGTTGTAAAAATATGAATTTCAAACGCTGATAAAAATTTAATTTGATTTTCTTGTAGACATTTTTTTTTGATAAAGGTAGACAAACTTATGGATAAACTTATATTACATTTTCAAATCTTAGATTTAAAAAGAAACATTTTTATGAATTCTCAACTCAAAATAACTTGTTAATTTTCATGATTTTTCCGTATTTTGTCAATATTTGAACTTTAAATGCTTATAATTAATAAAAACTGTGACTAAGGATTTTTAATTTTTTTCATTTAAATTTGAAAAAATAACCCAGGAGCCTTCTATTAAATTTTCAAGCTTTTTTACCCAACAAATAAAATGTTATTGATATTTATAGAAAAGAAAACTAAAAAAAATGGAAACTGAAAATGTCCGTAAACAGCTCAAAATAAATCAAAATATTTGGAAAATGTTATGGCGTATAGAAAATGCTAGTATAAACATCCAGTCAAAATTTCATGTACCTACGCTCATTTGTTTTAGAGTTACACCAAAAACCAAAATCGATTTTCTCGAAAACAGATTTTGCGTAAAAATTCCCGTTTTTCCTTAATTTTTCTTTTGTTTTACACGTCGCTTTTGAAACTTCTGGGAAATGTTTTCTTTTGACCCCCAAAGTACCAACTAGATTCACTTTCCTATCAGAAAAGTTATTATTGAAGAAAATCCAAGCACTTTTACTGTCCTAAAAGGTGATGACAGACACAAAAAAAATTAAAAATTAAGAAAAACACACATCATTGTAAAATCAATACATTCATCGTTCCGCTCAGAATCTAAAATAATATTTATTTTTTTAAGACTCATAAATCACACGATTTTTGAGAATTTTATTTTTAGTTATATTTTAAAAATACTAAACGGATAAATTTACAAATTTTTATGTAATGCTATCTATACATCAATATTGTTTGATTATTTTCAATATATTGATAACATTTAAAAGTTGAAATTTGCATAAATATGAATATATTATCAAAATTAAATACTCAGGCATAACTATATTAGATTCTGAGCAAAGCGATGAATGTATTTATTTATGAAACAATTAAATTAAAAAAAAAACTGTATAATATATTCTTTAGTTCTAAGATTACTAGAAATGTACTTATTAAGTTTTTTCTAAAAATGTATGTTCTTTGTGATTAATGATTATACTTCAGTAATATTTTACGTAATTATTAAAGTAATAAAAAAGAGTTTAAATTATTAAGTTAAATTATTTTTAAAAAGTTAAAATTTTACGTAAAATGTAATAAAAGTAATAATATATATATAATTAATTAATATATAGTATAACTAGTATTATTTATTAAAAATGAGTACCTAAAATATGTAACTATAAAGAAATATGTACGCCAATCGCCAATGCAACCAATATTATAATGTTCAATAGAGATAAGCATAGAATGCTATTTTTTTTCTCCATTCATGGGGGCCTACGACTAAGTATCGTGCTTTCTAGGCACGGATATATACTTGTATATATTATCTATGCTTATAGGACCTTTAGAAATCTTAATCATTTGCTTTGTTGAACGTATATTTTACCACAGGACCACTGCGAAGAATGAAAATAGAAGGCTAAAAATATAAATAATAAATAATTATACAAAAATAAAAATACCAGGGAAGGAATACTGAGTAGGTCTCTGTAATTATGTGTACAATTAGAACTCAATGATAAATCAATGCATACAATGAAAAACGATTCTGAGACACGAAAACGGTCTGTCAGCCTATATCGTAACAAAATAATTTGGTATTTTAACAAATTTTAAATTCTAACGCTATAAAAAAAAATTGTTTCAATGTATTTTTGATATTTTTAATTACAGTAAAAAATAATCTATGTGGATCTTATATTGATTTTTTAGTAACAAACAAAAATTAAATCATATACAACATATCGAATAAAAAAGTAAAAAAAAATATTATATAGGATATGTCTAATAGACATGCTCGTGAGCCGTGAGACAGTCGAAACGTAATGGCGTAATGATTAAATATGTAAGTATTAAATGTTTATCTACAAATAATCAGTAAATTATTATCTGAAAATAAATTGATATTTACGATAATAATTGAAATATAAATAATATCAACGATTGTAGATTATATTTTATTCAAATACCGGCCAGTGAGCAGTAATCTATTTATAATAAATGATAATTAATGTCTTTATGATGGTATGATTACAAAATAGTTTAAAAAGTCGATTTTGTCAAAAATCCATTTTTTTTGTTTTATTAGTATTTTTCTTGGAAAATAATGAATTTACGAAAAATTTCATATTATTACTTTTTATAGACATAGTTACGCTTTATAATTAAGGTATTATACATTTTTATGCTAAGTGCTAAAGTTTTTTAATAAATTTGAAAAACAATTAAACTACCCTATTCTGTCATTTTTCAACTCTAAATCGGCACCTGAAAGGGTTGAGTAATACCTTCCAAATTTTACCTAAATTACTTTCTCATGTGACTTAACAAATCCAGTGTATACGGACTAAAATATATTTAATAAAATATATCACCTATATATATATATAAGGACCACCCTAATGTCTATGAGTAACTCATAAAAGCCAAAATATTTTTACTATGTCTAAAAATAATAATATAAATATTTTGAAAAATTGCAAGTCTCTTGCTTAGTAGGTATATTTTAAATTAGGTACAAAAAAAAAAAAGAAAATCTTATTTTGTAAAAAACTGGGTTTGCATAATTTTTTTGATTAGGTGTATTGTTAAGTATGAGTACATTCTGAGGAATTTCTACATTTGATCGCCCCAAATACAAACATTATAAACTAGATGCAATTCGTTACAGAAAGGAAAAATGGCGCATTTTTTCTACTATAATAATTAATTTATGTCTTCAGACATACACATAAAAAATAAATACATTCATTGCTCTGCACAGAATCTAAAATGTATTTATTTAATTTGTATTTTTATTTATTTATAAATTAATATTTTCCTTATTCTCCATGGATGTAAAGTAAAAAAATTAAAAATCATTTGTCAAGTAGACAGATAATCAACATAATTAAATTTATCATGATGAAATCATTTATTAGTATATTACCACTGTTAGGTAAATAGTAAATACCAAAGAAATTTTGTTATTTACTATTACGTTTTATGCGATTTTTACGGAGTAATTATACAATGTTTGTTTCATCATCCATAGTATTAGTACCCATTATAGTTATTGAACAGAAAAAAATCAACTTAACTAACCCGAATTACATGGTACGCAATTGGCGGTTACGTTACTATGTAATATATTTTATGTATAACTGCAATTTGTGAATAACCTAAAATCTACATAAAATTTGCTATATGTATTTCTATGTACGTGGTCATCCGTTATTTGTTAATCTTAACTATTCAACTATCGGCCGAATGCAAATGTCTTACTGAATATAAAACACTCGAATAATGCATTCATTCCACCGTCGTAAGGGAGCCAAATATGAACCCACGGAAATCGCCTAAAATTGCTGGTAGTCTGGAATTTTTAGATTTTCTCTCTCACTGACGTATTGGCATTTCCTCCGATTGTACCACGATGTATCCATCGCCTTCATATCTCCAATCGGCTTACCCGCCCGTTGGGATATAGTTTGGGAAGTTTTTTCCGTGGCTTGCGATCGAGTCGTCCGTTGGATGTGCACAGATGTTTATTAGACCAACTTACTGCACAATTTCACGTACAGAAAACTAACGGCGTTTTTGTAGGGAAAAACTGCCGAGCCAATGGTGTAGTGACGAGTGATGAATAACGCTGAAAATCTAAGGCGCATTTAGGCAAGAAAATAAAGCTATAATACAAAGGTCAGTGCTGAAACGAACAAGTTTCGAACCGTAACGCTACGCCCAAATTTTTTAGTGGGTGGGGTCGGTTAGAGAGAGTTTTGTTTGCTCATTATACAAACATTTGTTTTAACGAAATATATTTGCCGATACTTTATTATTATCTATTCATATATATATCAACCCTATTTATGTGCAATTATTCAACGTGATTTTTATAGTTCCCAACTTGCAAACCAATAGGCTTTGCACCCGAATAATTTATTCGGGTTTCAGATTTTGGGTGATGGATGTATTCGGGTGTTCGAACATCGGAACACGAAATTCAAAAAAAATTTTGGGCTTTAATAACCGTTGTTATTCGGGTTCAAATTGGTGAATACAGGTGTTTAGTAATCCGGAAAAAAATATAAATTTTTATACTTATTTTATTAGATATTTGTTTGATAATGTTTTCTTGTTTCAAATATAAATTATACATTACAGTAAATTGTAAATCAGTATTATACTAGTATTTGGTTGCTGTCAATACATAGTTAGTTGTTGACACCAAACCAGACCCTACCATACACGATACACGTCAACTCGTCAATATTGTATATTGCTATTGGCTATATTTGGATTTATTCTAGGCTACTAAAGTAATAAATGAATGTATTATTAGGGTGTTTTTTAAAAAAAAAAACCATACGAGTTATATGGGTTTCGGCCTTAAGGTGTTTAATTTTTTAAAGATGGGGTGTTAGAGGTTCCTGTTAGTTTAGGTACAAGGCCCTCTTGCAAACAAAATATACATTGACAAAATATTTTTATCTCAGAGGTTTTCAAACATTTTTTGCGTTTTACTCTTGTGTATTATGTACCGCTAATGACTAAAAATGGAACTATTCAAAATTTCAATACATTTATAACAATTATAACTTATAACTTACAAAAATAATAATTTTGGTAGATTTAACAGTATAATATATAGTAGATATTTACAAAAAACACAAAATATTATTAAATACGTTACAAACATTAGTAAAAATATCAATCAATTAATATACTACCACTACACGGTCTTGCGCGTAACCATCAGTGGTACACAAGTTACACATACCACATTTTGATATACATATTCTGGTCTACCTTCTTAAATAACATAACAATTTAATATATGTTGTAATAGAAAAATTAATTTTAAGATTGTAAAAGCATTTTTTACTTTTAAAACTATTATTATAATCATAAAACCAGAATAGTTGTTATAAACATTAAAAAAAAAAATGTATAAATAAAGTTATAAATCATAATAATGCCTTATAAAAAGTTATAATAATTTTCACAGTGTCTTGAATTATTTGTATTTTTTTACGTTGACTACTCGGCAGTGTCATCAGGTGAGTGTTAACGACAGACGAACATAGTTTTTGTTTTGAAATTCTCATGAGTAGGTGCCAGGTGAACTAACATAATTTTTGAATAAAAGTTAACAAATCGTATTAATAATTAATAAAACTTTTATTTATTGACCTAAGATTTCACTCTCATTTAGGAACTTTTTGAAATGGGGATAGTAGCTAATTAGCTTTCTAAAGGGGTTCTAAATCGTCACGATTATTTTCAGGATGCTAATTATACGTGTACAATCATATCTAAAAAATAGAAAAAAATCAAATAGCCTATTTTTAAGGTATTTTCTTTTTTTATAATTATTCTAATGTTTTTGTTCAATTTGAAAAACGTAGGTATGTTGTGTGAAAAAAAATCAAATAACAATATTAAAATAATATTATATAGTTACTATAGGTAATAGATATTTTCATACATAAAGTTTAATGTTTTTAATAATATTTTTCACAAAAACCGTGTGATGTCAGGGACTTGATTTCGGTGTTTTCAAAGTGTATCAGATTCAGTAAAATATTTAACATTTTATATAGGAAAGCATCAAGTGTAAAAAAAAAAAAAAAAATATTGTTTTGTGTTCAAAATTGTATAATAATATAATTTGTTTTGTCCCTCTCTTTATTCATACAACATTTTGATCGACAATAAAGTAAACAATAAAAAAAAATATACATAAATAGATTACGTCATTATAGTTGTTGGTATCATAACTCATAAACAAGTGGGTATAGCAATAATAATAAAAATAATAATAATAATAATACAAATACAAATTAACAATATAATATTGTATGCAATATGCATCTAAATAAAATGTACAGTATAAAATCTAGGGTTTTTCAATATATCAAAACAAAACAATAAAAAAGTTATATAATGGATTTTTGGTTTTACACTCTCTACTGATCACACAGAAATAAATTCAAGTAAATCAACTCAAACGACATATTATGTCAGTCATACGTGTGTCATGCCGTTTCTGTGATCACATTTTACGAACCACTGAGCGTTCGGGTTCACTTGGTATACGGCCATCATGTTGGCGGTGGGTTCTATGCGCCGCTGACCTGTACGCAGCCGTAAAAAAATTCACATGAGTACATTATGTTGCCGCCATATCATATAGATTAAAAATGGACAAATTATTAATATTGGAGGTTGTTTCGAATTCGAGTTCTGGCGAATTCAGTGGTTAACGTGAAACTGCGGTGGAAAAATTAATAGTTTTATTGAATATATCTTAAAGGTTAATATTCAGTCCGATGGTTTTCAAGTCGTTTAAAAAACTTTACAATTTTAAAATTGTGCTACTTTTCACTAACAATAAGTAGAGCAAATTGTCGTGTATAGGTAACATGAAGATTAATTAATATTATATTTTACAAAAACGTAAAAGATTAATTAATTAACTCACGACCGATTTCAGATCTAAAGTAGATAAAAAGAACTGTTTCGCTTCAATAATTATAGGTATACCACCTATATATTTTTACATTTTGGTACGGCAAAAATTGTTTATAATTTTAGCGCAAACCAAAAATTATTATTCGAATGTGATGATTTATATGTATATGAATATACATTTTAAAACTATAAAACTATGAAATTCTTAATTTGAATACACGAAATCATAATATAACTAATAGTATAGGTATTGTTCGAAATAACTTTAAATTCTTATAAAGTTGTAAGTAAATGTACAAAATCGTTCAACCGAGAAGCAAATTGGACAATTAATACGAGTTTCCATTATTTGAGCAATTAAATGTTACGCCTTACCGATATTGCCACCAGTTTCATATAGAAAATGTGTCCGAGTGGCCATATCAGGATCAGCAGTTGTTAACAAGCACGACAAGTTTCCATTGGGAGCAAGTTCAGTCAATGCCCTTGACTTGAGGTCCTTGCGGCCAGGTTTAGCCATGTGCCCGTTTTTTGTCACCGTTTGCTTAGCAGCTTCTTCCACAATCCTTCAAAAACATATTAAATTAGTTATGCATAAAGGTACGTGACAAATAATATATTATGTATCTGATGATAAGATAATAATATTATCTAATGATAATAATAATATAATGTCTAATGAAATATACTTACTTAAGTATTACGTCGCCGACTGTGGTGGAATCAGATAAGAACAATGGTATACCGGAAATCCGAAACTGTGGCGCATCAACGCGGACCACGCCGTCTTGATAATCTACCTCGTTGTTGATCTTTTTGGTGACAATATCTGTTTTCTTTTTTCCAAGGAACCTTCTTACCTGAAAAAAATAACGATTGTTAAAATAAAAAAAATATGCTTAAATTAATAAAAAATTGTATAATTACAGTACCGCCTTTTTAGTTTTATTGATAATAATATAAATATAAAGTGTCGATCAATGTCATATACTCACGGGATTATTGTTTTCTTTCAGTCTGCATTGGTACAGTTCATTGTTGTGTCTAAGCTGGGTCATAAGGTCGGTAGGAACTAGGCATAACTCTTCGATGTGGTTCATAAGAGTTTCGGTTAGACGACAGCTTCGGGCAGCCTGGTCTAGATGTGATTGCAAGTCTTTTTTCTCCAAATGCACAGATCTATTGTAGTAGTGATACAAACAATGTGATTATAATTTTTTATATTTACGAATTTTGTTTCATTTGTATCTTACCTAGGGGGGAATAGAGACGGTGCAATGATCATGGCCACGTTGTGTTCGGTCATTTTATTTTCCAGGTCGTGTCTTTGCTGATATTCGACCAGCCTAGACATGAACTGTAAGAGGGAACGCAATGTGGCCCTGTTCTCTGTAGGTAACAGTAGCACCAATAGGTTTAGCGCCCTTACAGTATCGGGTACAGCTGCAAGTTAAGAAAAATAATATGTATAATGGCTTAAAACAGTCTAATATACCTAGGTACATCCTACTCATAGAGCATACAATCGAGTATGGGTCACTATAGATACTTACAGTAGCTCTGGTAAAACAAATTGACCAACTCGTGGGTGAGCAACAACCCGGGTAAGTCTCTGAGCAAACGTTTCAGAAAAGCAACTAGATCATGCACGGAACATTTTTCTAACAGCTGATCGGCTTCTTCGTGCTTGGCATAGAAAAACTTCTCTACGGCACAACACAGTTTATCGACTTTGGCTTTAGGGGCTGCCATACGCAACAGGCCTTGCTCGCCCAATCCACGTTTCTCCAACTGTCCGAGAACCTTCTGGACAATCAAAGGTACTTGAACGCGGCGGTTAGCGATACCCTCATCGCGGTCGACTAGCGTCGACAACGAAACACCAAAAATGGTACCTTCTGATATAACAATAACGAACAATGATAAATAACTATAAACAAAATTTGTAACGTTTGTCTCCGTTTGCAGTTTTAATTACCTTCTCTTCTTTTGCGTTTATGGGGTTTTCCTTTGTGAAACGGTATACCAGCACTGTCGAACATGGAGGAAAGTTCGAGGAACAATAGAGGGCGTAGTTTTGCCAAATCCTCGTCGCTGAGAGAGTCTGGCCAAGTCCTCCCAGTGTTTTCGTCGACGGAGGAACACGATTTCTGTAAATGATTTCCGTCATTTTAATATTAAATATTGTACATGCTATTTAATTATTTATATATTTATCATAATGCGTTATGCGTAGTTTCAAATTTAGTGTACACGTTATAATATAATTTATTTACAAACCTCCAATTGGTAATTGTTATTTTGCCACATCTGTTCGAATCCCACGTATTGGGAACCATCCCGGTGATTATCGCTTGGTTCGTATAAACAACCGTGACTGCGGGTCAGGCTAGATTTAGGCACTACTAAATCCATGCTGCATAAACGCAAAAAGAAATCGAACGTTAGGTCGGTTATATGAATAAAAAATTAATGGATTCATCATACTTAGGAGAACCGACGTGTTCGTCAGAAGAACCTGAGTACAAATGTAGTGGATCGCTACCGCTACGATTTCTGTCTTTGACCATAGGTAACGGTCGTTGTTCGAATTTGTAGCCGCGTACGGTGCCAAGTCTTTGAAAACCAACCATTGTAATACCATCTGTAATGATAATAATCTGATATTATCAAATAATTTTTCAAGCACTCAAAATATAATTATTAAATAGGTAGTTATTAGAGTTTATAATAAAATAGGTAGGTGTATATATATTGCAATGCGTTTCGGTTTAGAAGTAAAAGCTAAATAAAAGTAGAAATAGAAAAGTGGAGAGATTTTGGTAATTGCCGTTAATAGGTATAGTGGTTGACAAAATATAATCATAATATTATTTTCTTGAGATTTAAATTGAAGTTGAAACATTGAAATTACACGATTGAAGTAATAGTTGTAATAGGCATAAAATTAGATGTACTTAATAGTTAAAATCGTGAAATCATTTATTTTACGATTTATGTAATATATTATAATAGTTACTCATAATTATAGCTGTAGGGGAAATCGAGTAGTGATTATGTATTTATGTGACTACTGGTAGATTAGGATTTCTCAAAATATTACTAAGTAATGGACCTGAGCCTTTTACCATATAAAATAAATGTAAATCTTAATAATATTAAAATAAGGTAATACAAATAATATTAATACGACAGACTTGTGGAGCCACAATAAGGTACAATATTTAAATTTTATTATAATTTTAAACAAAAACGCAGTGATTCGAACAATATTATACTAAATTGAATTCACGGGCTGTTGTTTAAATTGACGAAAAACACTGTACAGGCGTTTCGATATGATTTTGGGATAACCCTAATACAGGTACTTAACCTCATAGGAGGGCCCTAGCATAGGAGGGGTATATAATATTTAAAATAGTCCTTTTCTGAGCTTTTGGAGATGGTTATTAGGTCTCTGAGTCTGAGAATCTTCACGCCTGTCATCACAATAATTTGTTATTTAGCACTTCGAATAACTTGATCATTCCGAGACAATGATCGGATAAAAAAAATTCGAGTGACACAGTTATTTATACTTGGAACTGCACTTTTTATTCCATACAGTAACGAATATTAATTAACTGTAAAATATTACTTAATTGTAATTAATAACAGTACAGTATTTGCTACTCCGATACGGTTTTTTTTGATTTTATCCATTGTTGCTATACTGGATCGAGTACGTGACGGTTACAAGTTCTTACAACGGTTAAAATAATTATTTTTATCAGTAGGCGCACATTCAAATAACAATTTATTAATATAATTTGTACCGATTGCACTCTTATCGTTATTATATTTGAATATAGTTTTATTTTATTTAATCATTTTCAAAATGAAGTTTATTGTTTAACCTATTGGTATTATACACTATCATATTAGGTATACGCTAATAGCCCAATTCATAACGGATAGTTGGCTTCCTGAACGTCTCGCAGAATAAAGCACATTACTTTCTATTATAAGACAACGATAGAATACTCTTACAGCGATAAAGGTATAATGTTATAATTGATCACTTCGATGGTAACGTAACAGTCAAAATATGTATGATATACACACCACTTTCGGAAGCGACGATACCATTATTGCTTCGATTGCTCCTGCGGAATATGTCTCTTGACGGTAGAACTGGCGCACTAGGCATTCGGCGGACGTCTTTTTTTGAATAAACAACTCTCGGTTCGTGATTGGGATCCGTATATCTGGAAAAATATTAGATATTTTATTAATGTACATCATCGCGTGTAATAGTCCTGCGTGTAGTATAGATGTTAGTATTGGCATTGATTGCGAATGCTAATACTATAGTATTCATAATCGCAATCAATATGGTCTTACAGCTAATGATCGTATTTTAAACTGTTTACCGTCGTCTGGTTCGCAATATTTTAAAATTATCGTGTGTAGCAAAAATTGGTGCCTATACATTAAATACCTATGTTTGATATATTATGGAATACCGAAATATTTGTACGCGTGCGGTGTCGATCGAAACGTACAATTATTAACTATAATTTATAAGGGTGGGCGGCGCCATATTTTACTAACTTTTATTTTACCGGGACAATAATGTTCGGCGTGTACAATTTTTATGTGGAAAAAGTCGTACCACTCCCCCCCCACCCCCCGGTAAAACCATCAGTTCTAACACGCTATTTTTTCGTAACCAAAATACCATAATTTGGTTTCGGGACGGGACGATTGGCCGAACGGAAACGTTCTACATTGGGACAGCGGGACGCTAAATAATATTCAAAACCGGAACAGTTCCGGAAAAACCGGGACGCAGGGTAACCCTATAAAGCCGATTGACGAGTATAATAACATAATACGTGTGAAGTAATAGATTCGTATCGATCGGGCAAACATAATAAAAAAAATGAGTCAGTGTATATCATCGTCCGCATCTCATTGTATTAGGTATTATATTAGTACAGCATGATGAGCGCATGGTTTCAAGGTGTTATTATTAGACCGTCATTCTGGTTCCCCGAGGAAACACATACTATAGGTACTACTTGGGGCCGGTCATATTTTTAATTACCTACCCGCAATAACCTTGACCTATCGACTGGTAGTCCGGTGTACTCTGGCTCATTAAATGACATTCAAATAACATATTATTATTATTATTATTATCATAACACTGTAAAAGTATTCAAACCCATAATAATATAATATATTGATATGGCCGGGTACCGAATAAACAGTTTCGTTCTCCATGTCTGTGTGAACTTTGTTAAGTGAACATCTATTATGTTGTATACCTACGTAGCTGATATAATCATTAAAAACGAAAACGTACTCACAGAAGGATTGTGTTGTGGGCTTGGTTGGTTTTTCGGGCGATAGCTACATAATAATATTAGATATCATACGAAAAAACTCAGTGTAACACACACACATATACAACAAAATTCCACCGAAAATATAAAACCTATTGTAATAATATACAATATTAAATATAAAAAAAAATCGAGTTCGCTAAAACAAACGAAACAAAACGTGACTAGCTTTCGTTTTGCGGTGGTTAATTCATAAGCTATTGTTTGGTCGTGTCCGTGGCTTATTAATGCCAACCTTGACTGGTGGGAAAATTCAACGCGGAGAGTAAAAATAATAATAATAATAATAATAAATAATATGTACTTATACGCATGGACTACAGCGCGAGAGAGACCGTTTACGGGAGCGAGCGGGCACTTAATTACGAGAGTGGAGAGAGCCTTGGAACGGCAGGAAACATAACAAATTGTACAAAAAATGATATATTATATATTACATTACACTTGCCGACGGAAAAAAAAAAACAGTTGAAATTAAGCTAAGCAACAGTCGTTAATGCACACACTCGGCAGGAGGAAGGAGACGAGGCGTAATATTTAACAACGGAAACCCGTGTATTCCGCGATACGCACTATTATTATCTTCAACGAAAGCACATAAAAATGAAGTCACATGAAAAAGCAAAAGTGCATTAGCCTCGTCAATGTATTCATCCGAAAGTGTTTTTACGCGAAAAACATACGATTTTCACGTTCACCAGTGTAAAGTAATACATATTATATAGAATGTCTGATTACTGTATATAGTCGCCATTAATTTTCTTTGTCTATTTTCCAGTGATTTTCAAGAAAAATTATATAATTTTACTATGTAAGTAATCGTAAGCCGTTAGGTTCTGGATACATTGATATTTTATTTCATTTCGTTTTCCCAAATAAATATAATTTCATACTAATTATTATTACCGTTGTGTTTTATAAGTTTTTTAGAAAAGAAAAGCGGTCCAATAGCGCGTTGCTGCAGCCCCTTAGGAGGTCGTCGCCAGTCACTTCCATAAGTATATATGTATTATTATTTAGTTATTTATCGTTGGTCGACGTCGGTTTATGTAGAGGTATAATATGCGATTGTAATAAACGCTCTAAACTGTTTAAAACATTAAATTGGCCACGGTCAGCCACCTCGCGGTCCTCATGTACACGACGAGGTTTATTATGGCTTTTAAACGCGTGAACAATAACAAAAATAAAACAAAATTACCCCCTAGTCGGCTGCAGGGTTCTTGATTTCGTGATTCTTGGTTAAGGGGGCAAACTCTATTTTATGAGTGTACATATATTATTACAGATAAGATTTGCCGCTAGGGACAATATTTGCAGTTCAAAATGTCCTTATATCAGCTAAGTACAACAAGCTAGAAAACTGGCCATCACCAAATCTTTCAAATATAACCATGATTATTTGTTTGTTGTATAATAATCAACAAAAAACATGAATCTAATCGTCGATGTTTTTGATATATTTTATCGTATTAATATTCGATAATTTTTGATTTAAATAAAATTGCTCTTTTTAAAATATATTTTATTATTAAAAATATAAAGTTTGCGGTTCTGCAGACTGCACAAGCAATGAATCCACCAGAAGTGGAATAGCCAATGAGTAATTCATAATTTCCATGTATATTATATTAAAATTTAAGAGTTTTTGGGAAAATGTTTAAGTTATTAATTTTCAATTCGGCAATCAACAATAGCTGAAGACTTGCCCAACGGGTTTAGTGGCCCAGTCCGTCCTTAATAAATATAAACAAACCTGGACAATCTGAGAACCACAAATTCTTCAAGTTTTTTAAAATTACTATACATATGCCTTCAGCTATTAAACTGGAGAGAATAATTATTAAAAAACCTGGGAACTCATTCTGCTGTACAGTATCATATTTCGAGTAAACTCCTCATCACTCATCAGAGTAGGTATACTGTTGGTAACGGATGTGTTAAATTTGAATTCTGAAATGCATCTGAGTGGAGACAGTGTATCAGCCCATATTAATTCTAAGGATATTTTATAAATTATTGTTATTATTATTTTATATTATGATAAAAACATCAAATAATAGTATAACTTACGAGTCGATTTCTACGTACGGTAAATAGGTTAATGGTATAAATAGCTTAAAATAAATAAAAATATTTTGCAAATAACATTGTGCAATGTAACTAATAATATGCATATCAGCAAAAAGTTTTAAATTTCTGCGAACAATATTTTTTTTTTTATTAACCTAACTAAAATCGTTATTTTTGTTTATCCATTTACAATTTTGATAATATCCATTTGCAGAGACATTCAACTTCAAATGCATATTCAAATACTGTGCCTAATGTATTTTTTATGTTTTAAAATTTGTGTGTATGCAATTGAATTCAGTTTTCAAGTCTTAACTTTTGAATACTTACATAAAACAGTTTGCAAATTTTCACGATTTTTACAAATATGATTTACTTCAAACGCTTTAAAAAAAAAAATTGCGTTGGTGAATTTTCAATATTTTTAAAATCTTATTAGAAAAGAACCATGTATGAGGAACTTGGTATTACATTTTTAAGATTTTTTTGAAAAAAATTACACCTCCCCTTGCCAATATCCCGGTTACTCGCGATTCTCAATCAGTAAATTATGTACGTTTGCGATGTTTAACATGCATGCTGCAATAAAACAATTACTTTTGAGTTTTGAGTACGATCCGAAATCCGTCCTCGTATACCAACAATTATCAACAGGTAGACATTTTTTTTTATTTACTTTGGTTATGACTTATAAAGTTATAACTCATAGGTATACATATATGACTATAATATATTAATATAATACACATAACACGCGTCAAATATAGTTGAACGTGTAATTGCAGGTGTACATAAATTACAGCAGATTATTATACATAGATACTTAAATACTTTGTACTATAAAGAGTAAGTATATATATATATAAATATATTATACATCAGAATCAGATCATATTAAATCTCGGTATTAAAAGATTTTATTTACATATGCGTTCAACTTAATTTTGTATATTTAAACATCAACCTTGAGAAAAATAAACATCAAATATAATTTCATACGTATTTTTGTATTCACTGTTATACATTACGTATAGTATGGTATAGAGTATGGGGGGTAACGGTGGAATATTTTATTCATATGACTTTTATAATGTATAATAAATCGCAGTTGAACAACAATGTTTTCTGGTGGTAAAATGTTACAAACTATAAATTAACCACCACATGAGTACTAGCGCTAATATAATATATGTAATAGAAGTCAAAGTACATATAAGAAAATTAAGGTCACAGAAGGAAAATTACTTATGTCATAGTGGACTTCAACATTTAAAGATGTAAGATTGGTAGCATTTTGCAGTGTTGTAAAATGTATACAGGCGATCTAAACTGATATAATGAATGTAGTTACCTACTTACATTTATATAAATACATACCTAATTATAATATAAATTGTGAAGGTTTTAATCGATTAATTTTTTACGGTATTTAATGTATTCGAGTTGTTAGCAACAAACGTACATCGCAAAAAGTTTTTTAAAAAGTTATAAAAGTTAATTACAGTTATGATGTTTATGCCACGATCTGATAATCCATTTCTCTTAATCGAGAACCTATCCGATTTGATTTAAATAATAATGCAAGATTATAATACTTATCTATCGTTAATAGTTATATACATGAGATATCTGTTTCAATTATGTCTATTTAATTGTTTGGAAGTCTCACTTTTAAATTAAGATTTATTTTGTATAGGAGTTTACCATAATAGTCATGTGGCGTACCCAGAACTTTTCAATTGGGGGAGGGAGGTGGGCTGAAAAAACTAAATCAGAGTTTGATATCCGTTACATTATACTAGGTCATTATTACTATAGCCCGCAACCCAGAGGCGTATACATGATTTTTGTATGGAAGGGGGATCAAAGAAATTTAAACCTAGGTACCTGAACATTAAAATAATACATATATTTATATAATTTATTGATATATTTAGGTATATCTAACAGAATATAGGCAATATACTAATATAACATTTTATTTCAAAACGTCAAAACCACAAGCAATTAAACCAGGGGGGTCATTACTCGTTTGAGGTATGCTTTATATGCATACCTATCTACAATTTATTAGCGTTGTATTTTGGCCTGACTATAACTTATTTTATGCTAAGCAACAATAATTCTTTTTTTAATTGGGCTTAAGTATGCACCACTATGGCTATGCGATATAATTATTCAATAATTATTTAAATGAAATATAAAAATGTTTGGTTTGTATTAAATATTGAATGTGTTTTATATAGTTACACTATTTATGTACTTATAATGTAATTTAGAACTCCTGAGTTTTCACATGAGTTCTCTCAGTGGAGCCCAATATTTAAAAAATAATAATATTGCTTTTAGATAAAAAAGTGTCAATAAATACTTAAATTTAAGTACAAACTTAGTATTATCAGTTAATATAATATATTTATACTATATTAGATTATTGCATGGAAAATATAAAGATCGTAATTCTCGAGAAACGTATAGCGAGAAAACATTTTTTTTTTGTAATAACTCTATACTACAATATAATATATTGGTCAGCTGAAAATTCTTTGGCCTTCCTATAGTTGTTAGCATTCCTTTCAAAAGTTGAAATGACACCCCTAAATTAAACAATTATAGTACAAAATGTAATTTTCTTTTTTTTTAGTTACTTAATCAATTATTTCTTCAGCACTAATAATAATATGTATTTGATTTAGGTATTTCAAATAATACCTCTACAAATAGTTGAAAATACGCAACAATTTTCTTCAAAACCGTTATCAGAAATATCATTATGGTTTGTACTTAGTCTTTTATTATATACGATTTATCCATAACACGGCCAATGGCTGAAGCCTCCTTAGCCCCCTCCCCCCTGAGTACGTCAATGGTTAAACTACCTACATTGCACTTAAAAGTTTTTTCCTACCTTGTATAACAATTTAAAAGTCAATAAGTATTTTAAATTATTACCTTTTGGAATTTTAACAATGCTAGTAAGTAGGTAGGTACCTGTATAGGTTATAGACTTACACGTTGTTAGTTTATAACATTAATAAATAGGAATATGCAAGAATTTGATTGGGAAATAATGAACGCATGATTAAAAATTTAATTTAAATTGAATAGTTTGGTTGATTTAATTTTTACAATGCATTTTTTCAATTTTTCCATTTTATTATGGAGATTGGAGAGTTACCTTTTTACTTCTAATTATTTTCAAGTGAACGCTATAACACATATTTGTGAATCGTTGCTGTACTAAATCCGTTATTTATAAATTAGTTTTTTCTTTTTTAAGTGTTAAATGGCATTATTTAACGAACGTTTGTACATTGTAAAGAATGATATTTTTAATCGGACATGTTTTCAAATATATTTCGTTATGAAATAAAGACAAACAAAATAAACTATACATCTCAATGGTTTTTTGTGGACATGGTTAGGCATTGGTGGTTTTATGGGAATCGATAATTTTTTTATTTCATTTTTGACACGCATCCGACGTGAATGTGAACTGATTGTAATGTGCACCAATATTTCCTAGCCCTTAGGTATACCGATTCGGCCGACAGCCGACTGGCGACTGTATGCTGTAGTCAAATGTAACGATGCATAATCAGTATAAGGCAGAAGGTGGATCATGCTGAAAATGATATAATAATACTGTCCCTCTTTTGCAAACGGTAATTATGCCATAATTGTGTTTGGTCGTATTATATTATATTACACTGTTCTAGCGTATATTAATATGCTCGGTATACAATGACATGACGTGACGGACACGCGGTTATTGTGCTTACCAGTCTGCAAAACCGAATAGTCAAAGTGAATTAAAACGAGTGGGGGTCAAATACATAATATGCATATTATTATGTATCATTCGTATGATATTTGAGCATAAAAAATTTCACTCGAAGTATCAATTTTCAATATATGTAGGTGCTAACTATAGGTACTACTATAGTATATACTATGTGCAAATACTTCGGTTACATAGAATTGAACAAATTAATATTATCTAGGTATTCATACATAGCACATTTTAGAAAAATGTTTTGATTGATTAGTCACTGGTAGGTATATTATAATAAAGGTTATTACAAGTATGCAGTTTCTTAGATTATATGATAATTAATTAAAATAATGTGAATCAGTCAGTATTATGAAATTAAAGTATTGTACATAAATAACTGCACATTATCGTCGTCAATAATAATATAATCAAAATCATTTCAATTTCTGTTCGTAATTTGCAATCAACTATTACCGATATAATTTGTATGCACGTGAACGGTTATTGTTAAATCTCAAAGAATAATATATGTAAGAACTAAGAATAATAATAGGCGTTTTGAAAATATATGAAAAAAAAACTAAACCCAAGAATCCGCAAATGTCTGTACAACTATATTATCATGACGTGTTCGGTGTCTGTACGGTTCGCTCTGAGAGCTTCTTGTTTGAATTGAAAAAATTTGCAAAATTGAAGAGTTTGGTGACCGCTGGTGTATACGCACATACGGTATTATAGTGTACATATGGTGCGAAAGCGTATATCATAATACACCGAACGACGCACTTTTAGCTCGCACCTGTGGAGCGTGCCAAGGAAAACGCACGCACTCTCTGAAGGTATAACATGGGTAATAAAATATATAGGGCCATAATCGGTTACTATATTCGAGTGTTAATTCCTGTGACCCAAGACCACACTACCGCGGCACCGGTTTGAAATGTTGATTATTATTTTCCCGTCCAGTCGTGTCCTATTATTATTTGCACGATGTAGGCAGGCATAGACGATATTATCACAGAACAGACATTATTGTGTCGGATTCCACTGCGAGGTATCAAAATCGGATTAATAAAAAAAAAAGGCTCCCGTTGTCGGACGATTCGAGAAAACCCAACGAGATGTGGTCCACGGGGCACGGGATATAATATCATATTGTCGAAGACCTAAATCGAAAATAAAACGATTTGCCATTTTTTCTAGTTTAGACGAAATGACAGCGATATTGTTGTAGGTACATGCGTGTATGTAATACACAACATATTATTAATTTACAATTATTATCAAATGTATTTCTAAAAGCCACATATATATACAATTTTGTTTTGAATTTGATTCAAATGACCTAGGATATTTTTTAAAGTAGCAATTGGACATAATGCAATGTATACGAATGGCCGTAAAGATACATTGTATAAAGTTCACTAAGTATTTACTATTTTTACTGACCTATTTTTTTTTTTTTTTGAGGGGCAATAATTGCTAAATAGTTACTATAGTTGTTGTAGCTCCACTCAACTTTTAAGATCAAATTACGTTTTACCAAAGACAATGGAAATCGTATTACCATTTTTTAAAGCTATTAAATATTAGGTATTTAACTATTTGAGTATCTTATATATTGTTGAAAAAATAAATTTATATTTTCAAACTATACGCAGTTTGTAATTAATTCAAGCATTCCCACCTGCGAGGCTCGAAATTTAGTTTTTTTAATACTTATATCGGTCCTAGATTAGGCATATAATATTATGATTTATGAATATTAATTTTTATCTAAAACGTTTAACGGTTAATCACATATGCGCTATAATTATTTTTTCGACTGCACGCATATTCTCTATATATGCAATGAATATTCTAGTGCATAATATACATCAAATGCAACCTCAGGCAAAATATATAATTAAATCGCTTATGCAATAAATTATTAAATGTACCGTACAGTACAGATTGGTAATTAAATATTGAAGTCAAAACGAAATATTTAAAGCATCGGGTAGAATTATGTGAGCAAACGATAAAAAACGATTGATATGCACACAATATTTATATTCGTTGAAAATTAACCGTTTCGTGGTTGGCAGTTATTTTGGTATCCATATAGTTGTACCCGATGCACCGATATTATGCCTATATTATAATATCACAATATTATATAGCCATAGGTGGACATAAAATCTTTAACTCGAAATAATCGTAGTCCAGCGATCCGATACGAGTTAAGTAGAATGTTCAAGACACGTCTTCATAAGCGAAATACAAAAACTTGTGTTCATAAAATGCAATTTGTCTGAATTTAAAATACTGCAGTAGTGTAGTACGCAGTTGCACATATAAAACACAGGTTAAGCAACTATAGGAGTTGAGTGATTGTAGAGGTATAAGGTACATGCAACTTAAATTCATACGATATTGTTCAATAATAATTATATGGAGCAGGAACAATATAAATTAATAAATATGGGTTATGTTTTCATTTATAGATTATTCCTATAATGGGGTTAAAGGCACGCTTGTCAAGAATCGATTAAATTAATTTATTTCAGTGTATTAATCTATTTTGTTTTATTGTGTGTGATTAATGACTCGCGAACACAAAGAAAAACGATTACAAATCATTTTAAAACCATATTAACATATTATATAATGGACGTATAATCGATTAATGCAACTACGTGCGCTCAAAGATAATATAAATGGGTATAATTAATTGTGTGTTAATGATTTCTGTTTTCATTAGATATCACTTATTTCGCATATTTCTACCGATATTGTTGTCCAACAATAATAGTAATTAATTCCGCTGTTGAGTTATTTTACGTATGTATACATTTTTTTTTTATTGCTTTTTAACAATCTATTTCACTATTATTACTATTTGTTTTATACGAGTTTTTACGTTCGTAAAGCGGTACGCAATTTCTTGCGATTCTCGAGCGAGGTCAGTAACCCAAAAACGAAAATTTGTCTACTCACTTGGGTGAAGGTGTAGGTACTGCTATTTCTGTTTGAGACCATGACATAGGTGGACTATTTGAATCCGAATCCGGTGTTGCGCTTCTTGATCTGGAGCTGGAACTCAAACTCTGAAACAATGGACAACACATGTCAGACACTATGATTCTAGTTGTAAATATGAGAAAGACTAACGAATATTGTTAGAAAATAATTCAGGCTAACAAATTGCAATACGATATTATTATTCACGTGTTTGAACCTATAGAACATATACTTCTATACAATTTGTATTTTTTGTAATGGAAAAAAAAAACACAGTAAATATTATCACATGCGTGTATACTGTAAAGTGCCTAGGAATTTTATCACAATTATAGGTAACGTAAGGTATGAATTACAATCGAAAAAAAAAAACAGTTAATAATTCGATAAACAGTTTCTGACAAGAACATATTATTAAAAAAAAGTATTGTTTAATCGTCTAAAGATCTGATCTTTGCAAAATCGGCACATAACCATAGATAATGTAACGAATAGGGGACATGATAAAAAGGTTGGTACTTATTAAAGCCCATAGAGTGCCTAATAGTATAGTAATTCTATAGTATAGAAATCTATGATTAAAATCAAATGCTCGAAAAGCACCATGGATATCATAGTGGTTAAATGCAGCATTAAAACTAGTGATATATTATCATAGATGTATAGGTGTTATCCATAGATCATAAATGTTGGATTGAACCTTAGATCATAATAATTAATAAACATTTGTATATGATCTAAGGATTGAACAAATTAAACAAAATCATACGCTCAACGTATCCTTCTAAATTTAATTACTTATTAATAATAATTGTATATACGTATAATACTATAATGTGTAATGTGTATGTTAATATTTAATTTCTAAATCAGTGTTTGTTTTTTATCTATTAACCATGTGTCTATTAAAAATTTTAATACTGAATACCTAACAGCTGATATTGGCTATCAAAAGCTTATCAAATTGATAAGCTGTAACGGGCACGCTGTGTATAATTTTTATGCTATTTTTCCATGCAGCCTGTTACAGACCAACTCTCGCTGCAGCTGGCCCAAAAATTAATAAGCTTTTGATCACCAATAACCAAAACTTTAGTAATTCTGGATCTTTTCGGGCATGCTAGTATGCTACCCATATGATTACTAACATACCTAACTAGTCTAGGAAGGTATTTTATATATTTATCTACACACATGACGTGAAAATACACTCTCGTTATGCATTTAACGTTGCAGCACAATTTTATTATAATTTTCGAATACCTTTTCCACCTGCGTTATGATAAATATTATTAGTATTTATTACTAACTACGTTCGATGAATATTAAAGATGAACCTTGTAATCAGTAATAACCAGGACAAACATCCACAGATGCATAAAAATATAATATAATAATTTAATGCACATACATATATGGCAATATATAGCATAAAATGTTAATGTGTAGACGCATATATAATTATTTTAAACCAACTACAAATATACATTTTTTTTCAAAGTATTCCATTAGTTCGTTAGCATTTTTAGCTGGTAAATAGTACTGGTTTGTTTTGGGATATATTATTTTTTTGTTTGCGTATAATTCCAACTATATAGTCACCGCCTAAATTTTATGAGGACATATTTTAAACACGGCTTATCCGAAATTATAACTACTGTTTCATTAGATTATTTTTTCGACTCACATCGTAAACACAATATACACAATGTCTAAATTTGTATAAATAGTTTAGAGATACATAAATAACAAAATGTGAAATAATGATATTATACTTTTAGGAATTAAATATACTATCATTGTTATTGTGATTGTATTCTCTGTGTTGTAGTCCAAACGGAATTGTCATATTTCCAGAACTTCTTTAATCCTTCAGTCACTAATAGAAAATTAGACACCGGCATTTTGTGTATAATAATATAATATATTATCAAATAATGTACGGATTATATAGGAACTTAGTAATAATGGATTATCTGACGTCGTTAAAAAAATCATAAATTAGCGTTAAAGTACCTACTATAACACCTAGACGCTCATATAAAAATGTAATTTATACAGTAAATCCCAACTATAACCAACAACGAATATGGTGCTCTTTATATGGCGGTCTTTCATAATATATATATTATACATTATACGCATTTGTACTACTTACAATCACCTAAAAAATGTCTGACGATTAGTATTAGATTGATGAGTTTTAGCGGTAGGAAATATAAGTATTCAAGTGTATTTCGTATTCCATATTTCCAGACTATTTTTGTGCGTTTATAAAAAATAAAATAACGAAAGCTTTTAGTGAAAACCCATTATTAATTCATATTATACCAAATATTATAAATAACACTAATAATGTCGAATGACTTTTGAACACATCCCCTATAGGGGACACATCCCTATTACCTAACCCTAGTTTTCTACGGCGAATATACACATTGTAAACTTACTTCAAAGTCGCGGAAAACATCTCTGATGTCAGGTTTTTTATGCCTTGCCTTCAGCTGTCTGCCCCTTTGTCGGACCGTATGATTGAGCGAATGCACTCTCAGCCTGACAGCGTCTGCTTGTCTGGTGGACAGATGTCTGATCGCCGGTTCAAGTTCCGAATCCGGAACTTCGCACCCGTTCTCGAACGATTCAGTCAGGAACGACAGGCCGGCGGATGACAGCCAATCGGCTTCCACTGCGCCTTCCGGTAAATGAGTGACGGCGAACTCTTGCTCCGGGGGACATTCTTCGTCCAGGTAACTGTCGAGTTGTCTTGTTTCCTGGATGATCTTATACTCGTTCCAATAGTCTTCGAAGTCTTGACTCACGTCGGTCTCCATAGCCTGCAAAACGATTAAACGATTAGTATTTTAAGCGCATAATATTATATTATTGAAAATAAAAAAAATAAATATAACTAATACTGCAATGTATTATATTACGTGGATGTCATACATATTATATGAATGCATATTATAATTAATAGTTAATACTAGGTGATTTTTAATTTGTACTTCATCGGCGTGAGGTGTGTTTGACTTTCAAATATTTATATACAAGGTGATTCATTAAGTGTATCCGTTGTCTTATGGTTTTACGGACTTTCTATTACAGTACGTTACTCCACCACAAAAACAAATCAGACATTCTCAATGAATCACCTTGTGTATTTAAATATGGTTTAAACTTAGTTAATTTTCACTTAAATATTATAGCATATATAGGTAGGTACTGAAGAGGTTATTAAGAATTATGACATCTTATTACAAATGTCAGAAAATCAAATTCAGTTTTTAGAAAAGTCGAACATGTCGTAAAATCGTATATCCTTGTGTGATAACTTTTATTTATTTTTAAATTAACGATAATTATAATAAATTATATCTTATCCTAGGGCAGAATCTGGTTTTAAGTTGTGCAGGAAAATAATTAACATACATTATAGAAATATTTATCTCCTGTATTTTATTTACATTAATTAAAACACTATTTTAATAAGTTACAGTTTTATTTTTGTAATAGTTTGAGTATAAATGTCATTAAAACGAAGTATGGTTTTATCTTCAAATGTTTAATGTAGTTAAAAAAATGTAACAAAGATTATTTACAAGTTATTTAGGTATATATTTTTTAAGATCAAATTTGTTGACGTTAAAATCTTCAAACAAAATTTAAGAATTATAACTAATTATAAATATTATATTAGACAATCTATTTTAATTTTGAACAGTTTGAACATAAATCATAATTTACAGAACCACGGGGCTTTCGGAGAGCCTGAGAAAGTTGCCAAACTTGTTGGCATGTTACAAATGGCTATAAGTTCATATCAGATAATCCATATTCTTATTATGCTACTTCGGTAGTCGAAAATATATAAGTGGAATTAAACAATTTTCCTTTGATATTTATTACACTCATTCATCTCTTAACTCTCCATATCATCAATAATTAATGGAGAAAAAAAATCATCTAGGCATCACTTATCTACTGCTAAATTATAAATTCATTTATGTATGGTATGGTGTATTACCAGCCATTGAAAAATATCTGAGTTTAATGTTGGAATTTAAACATTGATAAATTAGAAAAATCGATTTACTCTACATGGGGGGACCATTTAATAGTGCGTGACCTACAGACAGTTTCACCGATCACGAAAAAGCTCTGCTGCACTCATCTACCGGGCACGTTCGATGGGTGTAGAACATGGTGAAAATTCTAGAAAAACCGCGTTCAACGGACTTGACTTATTACATTATGTACCTATAATAATATAGTTATATGGTTTTCGACGTTAACACGCGACGTAACCTAACCCATCTGCATATTGTAATGTAATTCTCAGCGTGAAAAGTATACACATACGGTTAATTGGATTCGTTTACAGAGTGTGTATGCAAATATCATAACACGTAGACGAGGAAGCCTTCGAGTGGTTTTGACAGACATGCGAAAAAACTAATTATCATACACGTGGTATATACCTAATTCAAAGCACTAGCTCACATTCATGATATTATGTGTCTTTTGTCCAGCTATACATGCGAATATATGTGGGCACCGTCGTTACACGTGAGTCGCATATATATATACACACAGGGTACAGGGTGATTTTTTTATCCTGAACCAGGAAAATAATTGATTGTGTCAAATTTTAAATCGCAAGAACCGATACCGATAGAATATTAGTTATCGCACTTCTTGTGCGTTTTGAATGAAATAAAAAACGAAATTTAAAAATTTCACGTATTGCCATTCGGTTCACGACGAAGTGATCACTCTTTACGTACGACGTGGTTATACTCAGGACACGTCTTGAGTACTTTACCGTCGGGTATATTATGTACTGTAGTATAATATAGTATACACGCTAACCTGCAGACTATACGACCAGAGGGCGGAGACCGTGGATTGCGTCCCGCAAAGTATAACCTAGCCGAGGGAACATAATATCTACCGTGGTATGATTATGACAACCGCGGCGGGAGGTACGCACAGCTTTATTTTAATCGTATAGGTACCTATTATAGTGATCATTATTACATACCGACGATGTATATGGGCTGTATGGCACATTATTCGCGTACCTATATACAATTATTATATTGCGAGGGGTTTGTTGATCTCTGGTACGCCATACATAATAATATTATATTATGCGTTAGGTACAATTATTTGCATTCTACTGGCCGTCGATCGGCGCACAACGAGGTGCCCATACTGCGCGAAAAAATTGAATTCCGATCGAGTGTCCCTCGAGGGGGCTGCTGACTGCATGTGCGCATAATACGAATTCGGTGCAGTACAAACGCATCGTATTAATATGATGGCCAGGAAACCCCGAAATAATTGTTCGCTGATTTCTCGTGTGGAGGATATTGTATTGTTTTAGCCGCGCGCGAACGAGTCGGTTGATCGGATTTGTGAAACGTATTGTTACTGTTTATTTGCCCACGGCATTATGCCATAATTACTGTAGGTAGTATGGGTGCTATTTATGCTATTACACTATAATGCGTCATCGCCTAACCACCTTAACAATATTATTGGTTGAATTGTGTAAATGTAATTTTCTCAGTTCGTTTGTGGCGTTCAAAATATAATAATACAATGTAAGTAACAAAATAAAACTACGCGATTTCATATCATCATTCATCGCTAAGCCTAAAAATTGTTTAAAAAATGACATATAGGTACTCATGAGTTGGGCTATATACTGTCGTGCTGAACGTGTATTATATTATTTGAAATATATTTAATATAATAAATCATAACAAACGATTCCGAGTGGATCTTAATTCATCCAAAAATGGTCAAGACTCGAGATGTCATCAGACTGCGAGTGCTATATTATATTATTGTTTACACTTTTTCGCCGATTCGTTACAGATTTTCGAGCGTGTTTACATACCTATTGGACAATTTCAAAATCTAAATAGTACTTTATGCCACTTGTATTAAATTTACAGTTAATTTACGTAGCTATGTAAAATATACCTAACTAAACATTTTATTGTCCGAAAAAGCGTTTCCTATATAATTGTCAAATCACGTCTGTCTGGGCCTTTATTTCAAGTCAATTTTATAATATGCATAAATTATAGATAATGCAGGATGTTCAATTATGTCATTTTACGGTCAGGCGAAACGGATTTTTTGCAATATTTTTCTCATTGAATGTGATTTTGTATTTTATATGTTGAAAAACTCTTGTAATTTTTAGGTAGGTACCTACCATATAAGTGATTAATAGTTATAAGTTTGATGCGGCTAAATAATATTTAATTGCTTGGGTCGTAAAATGTACACTTTAATTAAAATATTTTCATTATAGATAACATTAATATCAACACGAGTAATACAAAATTAATAATTAAATAAGTAAATTATATATGTAAATTCCATAGGTATACGTATAGACCAGTGCACTATAGGTACCTACATGGGGGGACGGTGACTGGGGAATTATACGTAGGCACAACTACTTTCAAATTTATCATTATATTGTTCTTTATTTGGGGTTATATTTTCACAATCCTAAGTATATTAAGAAAGTTATAAACACTTAATGTAAAAATAATTACTTGAATTATTTTACGCAGTTCTTAATAGAAAATTGGTCACTGCATTAACGTGTATTATGTTAGTACCTTTAATGTATTTAGATTGTTTTTGTCAAAAATAGATTTTGTATCTAATGGGAAATAAAAAAAAAAGAACAAAGTTTATATTTGATGCAACAATTATAGAAGTGATGTGACTTTTTAATTTTTTTAATAACATAAATACTAATAGTCTATATAAACAGTATTTTAATTACTATTTTTTTTAAACACAAACCTCAATCAATTTAGGTAATAAAGTCATAGAATGAAAATAACTTACAAGTATACCAATATTTTTAAAACCTATAAAAACATTGCATACAGGAATTGTTTTTAATTATTTAATATTTAATTACTATATTAATACGGGATATAATCCACAAAACTAATTAGTTAGGTACCTGTATATTAAACGACTTAATTATTAAATAAATCTTTGATATAATAGAAAATGTACAAAGGTATCATCATTATGTCAGAGTCAAGTATAAGCTATCCCGTCCTTCACCCTTAGACCAATAATTGGATCGTTATAATTTACAATTGTATCGTCAGCCATGTTTATTGTTTAATCCACCTCACAGCACGTGGGGATAATATGACCTGCTGCAGGTTTAGCCAAAAGCGTTCACATATAGGGTTTCATCTTTCACTATAATTATTATATGATTTTTTTTTCATGAAACCTATACAAAAAAAAATATGTATTAAACGTCTTAAGTTCTTTACAGATGTAGCAGTTAATTAATCTTTATTTTTTTTTTAGTTTATACCCTGAAGATACATTTTTTTGTGAATCAAAAAATACTTTTTGTTAACCAAGAAAACATAATTTAGAAAGATACAATGACTGTTAGAAGAACTGGTATACAGTTATAGGTACTTCGTACCTATCTATAAGTTCACAGAAACCTGACATTTTTAGTTTTCGAACAATAATATCAAAATGAAATTATTCGGAAAATAAAATGTTCTTAGTAGTTATGTACTTGGGCAATTACAATTATAATCAGGTGCCTATAATAATATATAGTATATAGTAGTTCAAGAAAAATTAATTGAAAAAAGTGGGGAAAACGTTCTGATGTATAGTAGCTGTTTTCTAGTGTACCTTGTTATTGTAGGTAGGTCACTGTAATAGATATGTTCAATTTTAATTCATTGATAAATCATTGCTTGCAAACATTTTTCCGAGCGGAAACGGTGTGTCATCCTCTACTTGTTATAATGTTGTATAATTTATTAATATTAATGTTAGTAGTTTCTTTTTGTAATAGTAATACAGTAAGTTGAACTAATATTTGTCACAACATCTTTACATCGTATGCCCATAATACTAATTATAATATTATATTATATGACATGAATTATCATTCTGAACTTGTGAGAAATATTGTATTAGATTTTCAAGCTTTTTTACATGCAAACTTAGTTGCAAAAATTTAAGAGTTCTATAAATTACACAAAAATAGCCAAATTATGGAATATTGTGGACATTTTAAATATTTGGTTAAAATGTCAAGCTTCTATGGAGATGTATTTTTTAATTATAACAAAAAACAAAATCAATTTTTTCGAAATTGGTTTTGCGTAACTTCTGTTTTTCACTATTTTCTTTATTGTTTATTGCAATTATTTGAAAAGTTTGGACATTTTTTATTTTCGACACCTCAAAGTATTATCTAAATGCCACTTTCTACCAGAAATCACCTTCAAACTTGAAGTTGAAGCTTTTTTTCTGCTCGTAATAATTTTGACATGGGTAATTTATTTTATGTTATCAATTTATTTATTAATTTATTTCTCTTTATTTAAATTCAATAAGTAAATTATTAAAACACAATATATGGTAGGAAAAATCACCCAAACAATATAACACATATTATCGAGGGACAGTGTTGGAATGAAATTAATCAGTGACTTGCATAATGAGAGGTATAGGTATAAATATTATTACGACTTACGAGTATAGGTATAATCACAATGAATATAATATATCTATAAGATATTGGGCGTGTCTTTACGGTGGTCCTAAATAAACTTTCTTCCGGTAAATCAGAAAGCCCTATGGCTATAATCTATTCGAAATGGTCCATATACTGCATTGAGACATATCAGTATATCGCAGTGCAAATCATCTGACGAAATTTATATTGGGTTCAATGAAACTTTCGCAAAAACTCGGTTATACGTAGGTACCTGTATCATGTTTAAATACCACTCGATGTCTATTTAACAATTTTTTTTTGAGTGACATTATAGAAAACGAGTTGTGATTTAAATTTACTTAAAATACCAGTAAGCAGTAAACATATTTTGTGTAGCGAAAACTATAGTAGTAAAACGGCCTGACACAGATTCATCAAATGTGTTACATAGCCGTATAGAATAATCGAGACAGAAGTCGAAAAAATTATTTTGTACTCGAAGGTACAAATCGATTTTCAAACCAGTTTCAAGAAGTATAAAAACATATTATTTCGTTTGTCTGTTTACCGTTGAGAATACTACTAGAACGGTTGTGAGTATCATTACAATAAATTATTTTTCAATTTTTTTTTTAAAAAAATGTATTAAAGAAAATTACATTAACTGTTAGATAAAAAATAATATATCGAACATGTTCAAAGTAAATAACTGTGATGTTAATTGTTTATATAGCGATTGCAAATCACGATTTTGCATTAAAAGTGAAAATTACAACAGGGTTTAAGGTTTAATTGATACATAATTTAACACCATTATAATGAATTTTGAGCTAGTTTCATATAGTAATAACGCATGTTATGATAATAATAATAATAATAAGATAATTACAGTGTAGTTTTAAGCATGTTATATGTGTATAGGTACGCATTGCCGCATAGGATGCAAGCACGAATATAATTTAAATCGCATGAGGGGCTCAGCATATTATATACGTCATATAATATACACACTCATACACACGCATACACGTATAAGTAGATCTAAAGTTTAAAAGTGGTTTAAAATTATGGTATTAAAAAAAAAAAAAAAAAAAATACAAAACTATAAAACTGTTTAACCTACATTTTGTTCGTCGACGCCGTAATAATGCTTAGTAATATTATTATGCGTGTAATAAATTTACATAATATAATATTTGAATTTATCGTGCACTGTTTGTAAATATAAGAAAAAAAAATTGGAAAACATTAAAAAAATATTCAATTTTTTTTATTTTTTAAATCATCGTTATTGTGTATACATTCGTGTATTAACAATAATAATATTATGACGTTTAGATCGCCTTATATTTTTTTTTGAACAAATTAATTCTATTGGAATAAAACTATACGCGATTGTGCTGACTCACTGACTGCAGCATCGGAAACAAACGACACGTTAATTTATAGATCCGTAAACACGTTTATCCGTTATGCAATTTGAATGACATCAGCTGAATGTACCTCTCGGGATCAACAATGAAGACAATATCACAATTATTGTTGCTTAAAGCGTAAACGTGGGTAGTTTACAGACGGCTGATTGGAAAATAGAGATTATTATGTGAATGTATAATAAAAAAAATTATACAGTAAAAATCATGCTACTATTTAAGACCTCCAGAATAGTCCTATTGACTGCAGAATGTTGTGTGACAAAATAAATCGTTAATCGTTCACCTAAACATAGACGAAAACTGTACGTTTTAAATACAAACCACTGATTTAACATACGTAACTGTATCGAAAAAATGACAGAAAAATGAAATTTTACTTTAAAGCTCATGATTCCCATAGTGATTCTACTGATCTACTGCAGAGAATCCAATGTGCATTTCGTTTGGTCTTTTTGTTTTTTAACTAACCTAAATAATTGAGTGATGTTTTTCCGTCCTCCGACAGTGCGTATAAATAAACGACAGGAAGTGCGTATATATTGTGTTATTATAATATTATGGTTATAGCATTCGACTTGGATGGCTTGTAATTTGCTCCAAATGCTTATTAACATAAACGACGCACGTTAAAACTTAAAACACTGCTCGGAATAAATATAGAATCTAAAATATGAACGATCGTATTACCAACATTATGCGTGCATAGCCTGGGCCTAATAATAGTGCCACTTGCTGTTTTGGACGAATTATCAAGACGCCCTGAAAAGTATATCTTTTATAGATTCGACCGAGGATCATTATGGTCTAGTTATAATACGCTTTATGTCTGTTGTACAGGTTTATACCCATTTAACTATACAATACAAGAAACAATAGTAATTAATAATTATGGATCACAGAGACATGCTAAATTACTTCCCGACATTTAACTATATCAAACATACCAATAACCTGAACTAAACATATCTTATATGCTTATTTTCGACTAATATGGTTCCGGTATGCGGTCCACCGGCTGTTAACAATTAAAAATGAAATATAACGCGTAAACGCGTGTATCGGAAAGAAGTAATTACGAGCGGATACATTTTATTATCAGTGATATTAGCCGCATGACTGCCGGGAGTTTATGTATACGTCAAATTGTTTAAATGTAAACCACAAGGAAAACTTCATAGATCCGATATAGAGAATACCCGTCGACCGTCTAAGTCTTCGGTTACAAACATTTTCGAAAATAATGTGTGGACGCGGATTAACTGACAGTCGATGAAAGTCGGAAAGGCGTTATAATAAATAGAGATGGATTCGTGGAGATGTACGAAAGGTCTCTTTGACGAGAGATACGTCGACGAAATGTAAGTCATCGGCTGCGCCATCGGTCAGCGGTCTTATGGTATACCCACAATAATGATTTGTAAATGGCATAATACTGAAGTAGGTATTTATCAAACAGCATTAAATTATCGCAGATAGCATACTGGACGAGTACTTTTAAAATTGTTTTTCTACATAAATTACAAATAAATAACAAATTGTTTTCAACAACTATTTACATTTTGTTTTCAATCACTTATATCGTTGAGTAATATTATAATAGCATAATCGCATGATGCATACCGGAAAAACGGCCATGTTTTTAGTATACTCATTTGCCTATGTATACAACCGTAGATGTCTATTTGTCGACTCGACAATAATAATAATAATATATTATCGTCATATTTTGCCATCGGTCGGCGGCGTAGAAACGCTGCATTAACATCGCATACACCTTCGTCTTACACCGAGTACTTGATGTTATTATTTGTTGGCACACTTGTTGCCGCGCATGTGCATAATATCGTAATTATTATTCGCCGAGTGCCTATGATAATAATAATAATAATATGCGTTTCCCCGTTATCAGCGTGTACGTACACATCGCGTATTCACGACGTATCTATATAATATTGTATTTAATAATAATATTTGAGTTGAGATAATATCATATAATATAGTGACGGCAGCAAAAGGAGGGTGCGTTGTCGCGGCTCGTTCTTTTGTGAGCGAAACCGCCGACGCCGCCGGAGGGCCTGGGTGTCACGGAGGGGGGGGGAGAAAAAAAGGAGCAATATCTTATATTATCAGTGTTTTTGAGAACACGTTTGCCTTGAGATGGACCCAGCGTGAAAACGACCGGACGAAAACGGCATATGTGTGCCGGCCGCCCCCCCTCCACAATGCCGCTCTACACACACCATCGATCATTCTCCGGACGCGAAATTACCCACGTTGCCGATTCTACGGTATCGATAGAATTATTATTTACCACCTATAATAGGCGTACGCATAATAATAATATTATAATATTAAATTTTGACGTGTACAATAAAATATAATAATATAATGCCATTAAAATAAAAATAATACAATAGGTAACATAAATTATCGTTAGACAAACACATACGACCGCGACCGTGTCTGCAGTGCCAAAGAACTCGCGACGGTGTCGGAAACACGATCGTTATAGAATATTATAATATTATCGCACCTATCGACGATTAGGAGGCGCCCATTATTATTATTAATCGTTATAAACGTCGTTGTTGCTGTAATATCGTGTCCAAAGTCCAAATGACGTTTCCGTTAAAAAACGCGCGGCAGATCGGTGTAGTGATTTATCGATCACTTTTGTTTCCGACGACCTCCCCGGCCACGATCATAGATCTTCGCCTGCCAAATCTCATTATATTATTGTGCGCACGGATATTACAACAAACGCCTACCACGCGCCGAGTGCGCATAGTATGATATTATTATGGCTTGTACACACACACACACAAACTGCAATATTGTTGTACACAATAAACATACATATTATTATTACGATTGTAGTTGTTACTTGTTGTTGTTGTTGTTGTTGTTGTTGCAATGCGCCGTGTAGGTACCAACAGTATACATACATGCCTATACACAATAATATTATATAGGCGCGTAGGTACTCGGTGCTCATTAAGGGACACCGCCGCCGAGTCGGTTCGTTCGTTTTATTATCCATTATTATCGTTATCGTTTTGTGCTTTCGTATATATTTATGTATATTATACGCATTATCGTTGTATTATATATTTATATTATACACTTGTTATACCCGCCAACGCCGGCCGTTGCGCATATACTGGCCATGTCGAAACACGGTCAGGTGACGACATTTTTTTGTTGTCTTATACTCTTCGCGGGAGAGCGTTTCAAAAAATTAATTCACTCTGGTTACCGGTTACAGTATATAAATATAAAACATATACCATGTATTAATAAACCGTGTACCGTATCAGAAACACGAATATATATTTTAATACAGCCATGTAGGTGTATTGTAATACATAACATAAAATATTATAAAGATAAGTCGTAGGAATCCGACGGACGGCACTCGGAGGAATGCACTAATTATCGTATAATAATATCATGAAACACAGACCGAATGCTTTCGACTCGAGAAGTCGAGACATCAATTTCATCGGTAGAATTCTGTGATTATTAATTTTTTTTCATTTTTACTATTCATTTAAGCAGTAAGCATTGTAAAACACGACATTCTGCAAACATCAAATAATTAGAATTGTTGATTAATTTTAAACTTGTGATTATTTTTCAGTTTTTTATAGTTGCCTTTAAATATAGGAACCTTTAAATTATTTTAATCACTGAAACAGAAGAGTTTTTGAAATGTTCAGTGTTCAATGAACAATTAATATGGATTATGGAATCGAATGTCAAATAATTAAATTAAACGTTGCCCAATATTTAGGTCATTATATTTATTACAACATTTAATTCTTAGATAAGGTTATATAGTCGAGATTTTGATAGTAACTATTTCCCTAATTTAGCGACGATACCCCTTGTACATTTGCTCGACGTAAGGCTTTAACGGAGGCGTAACCAAAAGTATGCAAAGTATATTATATAGTAGGATCGAAGGTTATAGTTTATAACAAAATCTTTGATATTTTTCTAAGGTTTTCGCAATATTATTTGACATACATATATAGGACTCAGTCTGCACGTTCCTCGTATTGCGCAATTATTGGTTATGACGGAAGATTCAAATTCGAATAGGTACGTACATTACTTTCAGTTTTTCTACGCGTCTATGCGGTTCTTAAAAATATATTTTTTACCGTGAAAATTAATTAATATAATTTTCAAAAAATGATGGTATCATATAGTTTCCCCAATGCAATATATAATTTTTTTTATACAACAATGATAGACATTTATTCAATAAAAATGAGAAGTGTAATTATACTATGGGAAAAATTATCTCCTAAATAATAAATAGTATGTCTATAAAATAGGATAAAACATGTATTTATGACGAAGTATTATGTAAAAAAATTGTAATTAGCTATCTATAATTTTTGAGACGTATTTGCTTCCATCCATAGTTGGTAAACCGTTATTAGAAATAAAATGTATCTTATGATTAACTTAAATTCGAGCTAAATTTATAAAAATATAAAGTTTAATTTATTGGTTTAATATTAATTATTCATGCGATATCATACATTACAATTTTCAGAAAATTGAATTAAAACATAGGTTGCCATTTAAAAAAGTATAATATATATATGTGTTATATATATTTATTACACATGTAATAAATCATTACAATTTACAATACAAGAAATAATTAAAATCAACTATAATCTTTCAAAAAATGTAACGGAAGACTTTAAATTATACGAAAACCCTTTTTCAAAATTTTAAAATTTAAGCGGCTCACATTGAAAACATTACTGTTTTAAATTATCTATATATTTGTAAAGAGTAATTGGTCAAAAAATTGTATATTTTGCTATAATATTATGTCTGTGTTAACATAAAATATTTCTGTGAAAATCATTAAAATGTAATTACATTGATAGGTATAAACGCCTTAATGGACTGTTGCCTGTTAGTGCATATTTATCGAGATATTTATAAAACAAATTTTAAAATAATAATAATAATAAGTAGATTTTCGAAAATATTCCTACGAGTTAATAAATTGACTACAGCATAAACAAAGCAATGACGAAGTCAAGTTGAAGACACAACTAAAGTAGGTATATAAGTTATATGATATTATGTTAGCTAAATTTCCAATGTGTTAAAATTTTCATTGCCTGCTAATATAAGTAATGTTTCTAGAGAATATTTTCCGTTGGTATAATTTATATTCTAAACTATATAAGACTTGAAGTGGAATGCAAGAATTTCAGTACTTTTATTAATTATTAAAAAACACTTTTTTAACTACCTAATATAGTTTATTAGTCTTAAAATTCATTAAAGTTTCAAAAAGTAAATAATATCAACTTACCTTCATTAGATTCAACTTAATTGATGGAATATTGAAGTCCAGCTTCTAAATATTGATCAATGACTGCAAGATAGAAATCAAAGCTTTTCATGGATAAATCTGTGATTCCGAAAATGATCTAAAACTGATTTGTTGCCCCGCATCGTCAACTAAACAAATTAAATCATACAATATGTTAATTTTTTGTCATGATAATAGTAAGTACTTATAACTAAATATTAATAATGTTTTCATAACTTAATCATTTTTAAAGATGGTATTTTTTTTCACCGTTATCATGTTATATATTATACTCGTATATTTTTTTGGTAACAAGACCAGCTTATTTGACGTTATCGAAGATTATGTTATAGAAATTTATATACTATAAAGCATGCGACAATAAATTGCATATAGGCTCTAATTATTGTAGGATTGACTGTCTCCGGGTGGCAGACAAAATAGACGATGACTTAATTTGCTATCAGACTACAATAATATGATAATGATAATTATAAAAACAATTTCGAAAGAAAAATGTGATATTCATCCCCTAAAAAAAAATTAAACTGATTACCTATATTACGAAGACGGAAGAAGTATATAATTATATTGGGTTTCAATCAAATTGATAAACCAGATTGTTTCATTGAGATTATAATCTATAGGCAGTAAATTAGATGAGATATAAATCATTGACCTGGTACAAGAAAAAAATACGAGAAAAAAATGAAGTCTATATTTTTTATTAGACATTAAAAAAATATCGGTCAGGTACGGACGTTCGGTCAAATCAAGTTTGAGAATATCTATTCGTCAAAATCAATTACATTAACTTTATAGAATGTATAAAAGAAAATCCAATTACACACTAAAGAATGGGTGGTAAAAATGTGAATCTATACTGGTTGAAGTGAAAAAAACGAAAACGCAAACGTTATAGAAAACGTATTACCAAATTATTGCATACAATGTAAAATTCAGAAATTTAGGACTGTATAATATGTTAATATTAAATATTATTATATATTCTTGCAGATATGTAGGCTAAACTGGGATAGGCACCAGATATGGGTATTATATCTGTTATATAACGAGATAAGGCCACAACACTATAACATTGTAAAAACGAAAAACGTTCTAAATATATTTAATATGCATTTATAATAATATGATATACACCTAATATGTAACGCAGCGTCAAACCTTTATATAATAATATAATATACGAAGACGTACACGCATTCGAATATTATTATTGCGAGAGAGACACTAAAAAAAAAAAAAATATAATCGAGAACCATAACGCTTTGAGCTATAGGTATAATAATAATATGTGCCTTGTGTAGGATACCATAATGATAATAATAATATAATATTACAAACGCGTCACACCGGTACTAGTTGCAGGTACATTATTGCATTAATATATTATAGACTCGTTGCACTGTTGCAGGCCGCCGAATCTTCGTAATTAATGATGATAACAATATCGCAAAATACACATTCCATAACCGCGCTGCTCACACATTTTATATGGACCGTTTAACGCGCTTTTGAAACGATAACGACGATAAAAGAAAAAAAAAATAATCCGAAACACCTTCACCTTTTCACCATATCCGTCTGGACCCACGACTGCACACGGTCCACCACCGCGGACGAGAGGAAAAGTATAATAATATTATCAAGTATGTACGCACATAATGATAATATAATACATACGAATGCCGGAATGCACACGATGGTGGTTATAATACGATGCGCGTGCGAAACACGTGTGCATATAATATAATGTGTTTTTTAATAATAATAATAATTAAATAATATAATAATAATACAATATGCGTTAGACACGGCGGCGTGCGTCCTGGACAGGCTATGTATATGTATATTATATATTTATATGGGTAATGTATATAATATGCGAGCGCGGCACACACATACATATCCGTCAGCGGAAATTTCTCCGGTTTCACGGTAATCCCGCCGCCGCGGAGAGTGAGCGCGCTGCGAAAAACCGCAGTAAACGAAATCCGAACACGCTCATATAATATAATATTATCGTAGGTATATATATATATATATATGCTGCCCCGGCTAATATGTTTTACCCGTCTGTGCAAACAATAGCGGAGAAAAAAGAAAAAATCACGAATAGTATATTATATACATCACAATACAATCATAATAATAATAATAATATCGTACCGTGGTACGGGTACAAAACGTCATAATAACATAACACGGTTCGTAAATTGTCGAAAAAAAAGTGAATACCGCGGACGGAAAATACATGATCGATCGCGGCTAAAAAAATATCGTACGCGGAGTTGATATTATTATTATTATTACTACTACCAGGCGGACATGTAAAGATAATAATAATAATAATAATAATATTATAATATCTTTACGTCTAAGATTACCAATACACGTCATATCATTAAAATATGTACGTAAGGCGGCGGCGGCGGGGTTTTCGCGGCTCGACTACGTTTATGTGGAACAACCACACACGAGGCGGTACATGGAGGCATATATAGGTAAGGTATATATGTATAGAAAAGCGAAAGTCGGCGGCAACCAGAAGATTCTTCTGCAACACGGTGTCGATTCGGACATTTGGCCCGCGGTATGCGTATTTGTGTGTGTGTGTGTGCATGTGTGTAGTAGTACACCCATTACCCCGATGAATTATTATTATTATTATTATTTAAGGACGACAAAACTCGACGAATCCGCGACCGGCGCGGTGTCCCCCGAGGCGAATTTCGCAAAACGCACACACACAATATAATGATAATAATGATATATTATACGAAATCTGTGCACTGTACGCGCACACACTCACAGGTGTGTCGTATGTGTATGTGCGTGTGTGTGCGTGTGCGAGTAAAACACGTAGGCAGGTGTATTATAATATACGTATTTCATGCACCTATATAGAGAGGTAGGTACGTCTCGATAGATCGTATAATATAATATAATATAGTAATAGCCACCCGTGAGATGTCCGAAAATCCCGTTCGATTAGGTACGATATATTATTATTATTATAATTTAAAAGTTATACCCATAACATATAAGTGGTCATAAACCGTCATGCCGTACGCCAACAATGCTGTATTCGGTCACCGCGGGTCGACAGCATAATATACCGAATATTATTATACGTATTCGACGTACCTGTGCTGTTACCTATGATTATTAATTATTATTATACAGGTACACGTTTGCGTGTCGTCGTAAACTGTCTCCTCCTTCGTAAGCCTTTCGATATTCATTATATCGGTATGGACGGTCAAAAATAATGATCTAGACACAAACGCGTAATGTATTGTACAATACGACATTGCGTATTTTATACGATACCGTGAATGATATGTAACTCAGAAACTCACTTGCAAATCGTTCAATTAACCATCACCGTATTTTCTTTAGACGTCCATTTGCGGCTTATTTTCGACATCTCGTATCATTTTGAAGATTTATTAAAAATAATTTTTGTTTTTATTCTATTTATCAAATTAACCGATTAATACGCTGGTAAAATTGCGCGTGGTAGGTACATTGTACATCGTTTTATGTGTAAGCACTTAATAAATCAACGTATATATATTATAGAGAGAAACGCGTAATATATTATAGCGTGTGAATTTTAAATTTTATACGTATAAAAGTACAATCAACACGAACCAAAGACTGACGACCTTATGTAAGTACATCATACTAATATATAGGAACCGAAAGTATGTAATTTCCAAACTATAGATTTATCTAAGCTCATTGATTAGATAATTAATTAATACCAATAATCACAAATTAATATGTATCGACGCATCATGCATGTAACAGAGTTCATTGCCATCGTAATAATTGCGTTAATCAATTGATTATTGTTTATTAACCTCTTCACTCACAATATTACGTTATGGCCAGAGTAACGACACTACAACAAGCCATTCATTATTTCATTTTCCATTATATGGTATGTATAACGTGCACAAAACAAAAAGTATACATTATCAATAAGTCATAGCTCACGGGTAGGATAAAAATATATTAGATATATTCATTATACATGTATACTATCATAGAACAATACTACCTATGTTGTAGTTAAAAATTAAAATCCCTTACATTATAGAGTAGCGTTTAATAACTTAAAATGAAGTTCACCATTAAAACTTTTTTATACGTATTATAGTTTGGGTGTTGACAGTGCAGGTTCCACTAAATAGGTAGGTACATCAGAAGTCAATAAGTCATAAAAAGCTAACTGTAGTTCGTAAAAAAAAATAATACATTGTTTTTAAAATACCTTGTATAATATGTTAGTTATAAACAACATTGTAATTAAATATTTATCTAAGTATTAAAAACATAAAATTGTTTTTATTGTGATGACTGATGCTTAATGTTGTCATATTTTATAGTATTAATAGTAAAAACTAATAACATTTTTAATACGTGTATAATGTACTTTAATACATTATGGATAAATAATAGTAAGTTTGACGTTCAACATGATGGTTAATGGTTTTATTTATTGAAAACACAAAAGCGCATAAAATGGTTATTTATTTTGATTTGTAGAAAACAAGTTTGCGCGATTAAAAAAATACTACGCACGACGTTTAAAAATTAATTAATTAAATAATAATCACTATGTAGTATGTTTAATACTTTAATATATTGTACGATACACAACGGTTTAGCTCCCACAATATTTTGCTTATAATTATGCTGTTTTGAAGCTGGAGATAGTTTAAAAAAAGTATCCGAATGCAAACTTGTAGTTCTTATTTTATTTTATTAATTTTAGGCTCTGCACGGAGAGATGAATGTATTGGTTTTAAAATTATGTTTTTTTTTCAAAATTATTGTATCTGATATAATCTTATGACCTTAAAGAACAGTAAAAATTTTCCAATTTTCTTTTTTGAGGGTAGTTTCTAGTAGAAAATTGAATCTAGGTAAAACTTAAGTAAAACAATAAAAGAAAAAACGAGAATTGTTACGCAAAATCTTAAAAAAATAGATTTTGTTTTTATTGTTATGAATCAAAATTTAATATTTATAATACAATTTGCTCCCTGAGATTTAAATATTTGACCAATTATTTATAAAGTCGTTTTTTAGACATAATATAATATTCAAAATATTTTGGCTCATTTTGTGCTATCTATATATGACATTGCTACGCCAAATTATTTATATATACCTAATAGTGAAACATTTAACTTGGGGAAAAATGAAAATGAGGGTATTTATTTAAAAGCTGGGTGTATTGAACATGTCCATATGGGAGGGGGGGTGCTCAATATCAGTATCTATATAAGGAAATGGACATCGAAATGACTAATTTCTTTATATGTGTGTCAGTATAACTGCAATACTAATAAGCCATACGTTTCCGCGACCTGTATGATTGTTCATCGTGGCCGCCATTGTGTTTTTTTTATACGTAATACATATATTCTGCACCTCTTGAAAATAATCGCGGCATATAGATGCCCCATTATAGATATGATTAGATGACACCGTCGCGATGACTAATCGAAATAATGATAAATACATTTCGATACGGTTCAACATTTTATTAATCGTACTATATTTTATCCATTACGTTTTTGTGAGCTATAAAATATTATTATTTATTAGCCACAGTTTAACGCCGTGGAACGTTTTTTACTCCATTCCATAGTATACTAGATATATATAGGTAGGTACCGCTGCTATTATATTATACTATAGTCTATAACGATTCGGATTTCATATTATTATGTTTCTTTTTGTGCTGCAGCGGCAATAGTGGTGAATTATTATTAATGATGTTCGACGAAAACCGTAAAACAATCGTTCGGAGGTAACATAATATGTTGGTATATTTTGGGACCTAGGTATCTGTCAGCTAGACTAACACATCAGCTATATATTAGAAATGCCATCTGAGATGACATACAATAAAGGTCGTTGTCAAAATGAGCCGAGTGTAAATATATTATGATTATTGTGTTGCCAAAGCGCAGTAAGACGAAATGAAAATTGCAAAAGCGACCTGCATAATTCCGCGGACCTATTTTGATGGCATCCGTTTGCCATAATATAGTATATTATATATCTACTATGTAGTGTATTTAAATAATTATTATTATTGTACAATACTTGGAAGTCAATGGGTAGGGGGAGGAGCTAATCGTTTCGGATATTTTGATAAATCGCAGCCAAAATTATAAAAATCAATAAAATACTTTTATAACGGTTAAACGACAAGTGCGAGTGGGATGACGAAAAGCGCACGTGCGGCAGCGAGATGTTTCCGGAGAAAGACGTAGCACGAATCAACAGAATTATATACCTATCATAATAAATAATTAGGTATAGGTACCTAAGTTATAAGATCGATAACTTGAAAATAATTGTTATAAATAAACCCAGTGAGTCTTGGTTCTTGTTTTGTTTCATTCGACCCACGGCTATTTTGTTTCAGTCGTTGATCATAAAAATAAGTAGCGGAGTTTAGAAACGCAAAATGTTTGCGTCCCCCTACTGCTGTTTCTATTAAAACTCATGCACAACATTTTCATCGTATATACAATAATATTACTATGTATGACAATACAATATCCTCAATTTACAGTTATTATTTTCTAAGAAATAATTAGTAATTAGTTTTTTTCATTTTAATGTAGGTACTGTCGAACCATATAGACGAAATATATTATAAAACAAATCGATTTATAACCAACAATATTTTTTTATGAATAAAACTAAAACAACGGGGCGGGGGAGAGATATATTCGTTTTGTCTGCGAAATCCGAGCCATGTGGGTCCACGGAGTTCATTTATTGCATATGATATATATATTTTAATTAATAATATGTGTTAAGCTCATAATTCATACGTAGGCCCGTATTGAGAATTTTTTCCACCCCCATAAAAAACTGTCAGTACAAAATATTTTCTTTGTGTACCTATAACGAAAATATAAATTTCTCAAACTGCAGTTGATATTGTAAAAGATCGCACGATTCTCAACGTAAAGACACAGGGATTTAGGAAAATTATTGGTCCCCGTCAAAATTGTATATTATTTATTAGAATAAATAATGCGTGGATCATGGTACATTTAAAAACTGTGGTTTGCTAAAAATAGTTAGTCTAAGTTGTGAATTATAACCGATCAAAATTCGAAACTTATTATATCTTATTTTATCTCATTTAAAAATGAGCTTCAACAGCACCCGATACACCGTGTTAGTGCGTGACAGACACCGCGCGAGCGCCGAGCGGTATCTCAATTTCCACTTTTTAAACGTATTATGTCGCTGCTGCTGCTGCAAAAAATAAAACTTCAATCAAATGCTGAACAAAGAAAAAAAAATTGCCCGGGAACCAACTGCAGCAGCCGCGAATTACGTTTTTTTTTTTTGCGCGGACCATTAATTGTTGGTTTATATCGATACAGACACATATTATAGGACATAGCAATAACAACGCTGTTGATAATAACGTAATAAAATATATAATATGCCTACGGGTACTATATTGCGCGTATAATAGAGTGAATAGTGCGATTATTATTATAATAATTGTACGTCATTACATATTATAATATAACGGTAATCGCTGCACGTCGGGTGATAATTTTACCGCGTGCGTTCTTTTTTTTCCACTCCGAGCGGTCGAATAAAAAGAGCACACTCTTTTACGGGGCTGGTGCACGTGATATGCGACGAGTGTCTATGTCGTACCTGACATTATAGGTACACTGCATCACAGCTTAATACGCACTCGAGCGTACGTGTGGGCACTCGAGATGAGCTGTCGCGCACATCGTACATATACGTCATATACCTAATAATAATCGTGATAATAATATAATTATATGAGGAAAAAAAAAACCGCAAACCGGCCACGAGCATAATATAAATATTGTAAAAGCGCGTTATCTCCGCGAAAACCATAATAAATTCGCGTGGTATTAATTATATTATTATTTTATCTGTCGCGGAATTATACCGGCTTCGTGTGTTTGCACTCGTCGCCGCGAGTTTAACGACGCATTTTGTTTTTCCGCAAACGCATGTCATCGTCTTTTATTGCGCGGACGTCGTGTCGTCGCGGGGGATTAGTCATCGCGGAAAATGCGCGTTAAACGGACGACCGATTATGGATACATATTATTTTTGCATTTTGTATATTATACAGACGTCAGTCGGACAGTTGTCGTGCAGAGTACCTACCTACCTACCTATATATCGACAAGAGCCGAAAAATCGCAATGATTTATATACCTGGGTACTAAACTGCAATAATTGTTATTACGACGTTGTGTATAATTTAACGGCGAAATTAAGATGCGTTTCCTACGAGGTGAGGACGGGCTGTCGGAGTATACATAATATCATATTATTAACGGACGAGCAGCGGATCTATCGTAAATTCATAACCACATATTATTATTACTATGATCTTGGATAATTGAGTCGTTCAGAATAGGTGAGACAACGAGGTGCTGGTATGCGAAAAAGGTCAAGTTATAAATATATATATTATATTGGATAGAGATGATTAATGTAAAGAAATAAATTGAGTTCAGAGGTTAAATAACGATTTCGTAAACAATGTATGTTGATTTATTATAGATAAGTACAAAAGTTAAGGTATAATGCATGTGTATAATGTGCGAGTGTAATAATAGGTGCTTGAATTGCAAAAAAAAATTATCCATACGCATCGCAAACAATTTTCAGGTACTGAAAATGTATGTTTTCATGACCTATTTGCACACTATAATGTATAATATATGTAATTCAGGAACATTTGATGCGATACGCTTACAAATTATTAAAACGCAAGAAGTGGACAAGAGGTACTCCGCACCACCACCCCTTCATAAATCATAATCCAAGCCAATAATATTATAACACTAATAAGCAAGAAAATGTCGAAGTATATACTATTATTACCATCATTAAGTGGGAGTGGTGGTTTCAGAATAGTACGATGTGTCTGACAGAGGCAAAAAATAACAATGATATCATACCCATTGTAAAGTTAACCCCTATAGCCTATAATGCCACATTCAAATTAGTTAAAAGTTTGGTGCGGGGTTGACGATTGTACTCCTCGTCTCTGGCGAGATCCACAGCGACCACAGCCCACAGGCGTTTTCTATCATTAGCATATGTATATTGTATAGGTACCCCGCGCACTGCAGTCGATGACCAATCCCGATTTCATATGGGATTATTGTCCATGCAAAACGGTCAAATTGCTCGCTTATGATATAATATTACATAATATTCCGGACAGCTAATACGTATTGTGTACCTACACAACAGTGTTTATAATGCAGGAAAACGAGATAACATTGCGGTGGCACACTCTCCCCTCGTCCACCACTGCAAGCCACGGTAGTCATGTAATACATAAGGCGATTTTCATTCGTGTGTCGATGGTCTATCGCACGTCATGTATCTTCTTATGATAGGTCGTGATTTACGCACGATTTTGTTACGTCCGTCTGCCAACCAGTAGTGCCCGGGAAGTCGTGACTGGCCCTGTGGAAGGACGAGATGATCGTCGTAACAATTTTTCTGACGCACAAACACAACACACACACACACACACACAAACACAACACACACACACACACACACACACACACACACACACCACACACACACACACACACACAACACACACACACACACCACACACACACACACCACACACACACACAGATCGCGAACCACAGCGCAAGACAAAAGCTTGTGTGAATTCTGCAGCAGTCAATACGTTTATAATATATATACAGGTACATACGTTATTATGTACCAGCTATAACAATCCGATTTTAATAACACGAAAACGTTATTTTGGCAAGTCTGCGAGTTTATTTTGGTTACGCATTGGCAAAATAAACAGACACATCACGACTAACACATAAACCGCCTTCTATAGAGGTTTAATTAATTTTTAACAGATATAAAATTAAAATAATATTATACCCATACCTGACTTTTTTCCTTGTCTGTAGTGAGAAACAGCCGATGTCTACGGAATACGAATAACTTTTGTCATTAATTATTATTATTATTATTATTGTTTTATCTTTTTAAAATTAATGGTGTATATGTATAGGTATAGTTATATAAGCCTATATAACTTAGGTAATACAAAATAGTAAATTACCAGCAGTATTCAAAAAATGCATGAATATTTTCAGAAGCTATTTTGCATTAAAAAAATATGATCTGGGTGAAAAATAAAACGAATACCTACATAGTACCTATTGAGTATATACATATATTTGATCGTCAAAATTAAGCTTTGAAAAAATCAGTATTCTTAAATGTTGTGCTTTTTATATAAATAGAGCTTCAACGAAACCGAGATGATCTTAGTTATAAATGATTACTTTGATTGAGTAAACCTAAACCCGATTTAATTACAATATTAAGAGTAATTATTATTTTATATAATTTTTCGAACAAAAATATCCGTAAAACCTAAATTTGATGACACGGTTATGAACAACGGACTGAAGTTAAATTATTTTTTTTAGTAAATTAGCCTAATAAATATACATAAAAATTGATTATATCATATTATAATCATCCAAGAACAACCTTGAAGTCTGTTGAGTTAACCTTGAATTCTTTTATTTATTGATTAATTTGTGTAAAATACGTTACACAACAATAATATAGTTAATTTATAAATCTTATTCATTGTAGATCATTAATAGTTCTTTTCCAATTTTCATAACTCCGACGTACAATAATACATTAATATATCATATAGTATATATATGATGTATAAAAACCGGCGCAAGGTTAATTTATACTCATTTCAAATATTCTTTCACCGGTGTTTTGAGTGCAACTATAATAATTTATGTTTGAAAATTATTCAAGATGTTTATATATGTATACCGTATATGCTTTATATATCGTCGAATGGTCGAACCACTCGAATGTCTTAACAGCGTATCCAATGCAGCAAAATTAATTTCAAAATTATGATTTCCTTATAAAAAAGAATTTAAAATTAAAATATTGGCCATTGATCAACTAATTATTGCAGGCATTGGTAAGTATGCATTATGCACATCCAGCACACTAATAAAGTGTGTACTGTACGGAGTTACGAAAATATTAATGCCAACACAACGTTTTATAGATATACTAAAGAAATCTCGCCTTAAAAAAATATATGAAAAAAAAATTCGAAGGTGACCGATTTATAATACATATTAATATTTTATATACCTATAAGTGCAATGTACATGACCTGATTAAGCACAATAATAGCTTACCGAGAAAAAAATATTGATAGTTGTATTGTTAACGATACATATTTTGATTACCACAGCTGACCGGTATGCGACATATTAAGAGATTTGCATTTGTACTCCGACAATGACAAATAAAGCTTCGTCGTGGATAATAAATTCATAATTAATTTTGTCCATTGTAGTCGCATTTGTAGTTTCACAACTAATATTCTTATCTTCTTTTCTCTCGGCACACAATAAAATAGACGATACTTTTTTACCTCTTCCACTGTCTCATAGGTAGCTGGTACAGGTACTGCGTACATTGTTCGAGCGTACAATGGAAAACCAATTTTGTAGACTTCAATAATCTATTTGAACTTGTGGATAAACAATAAATATGAATATGACGATCAATTTTCGGAGGGGGAAAAAATATAAACAATAAAGAATTCTGAGTTATTGGCATGAGCTCGACCGCAGACGGGAAACTTTCAATTTTTGACCGCAAATTTTACGTAACTGCCGTTTTTATTAACACCGAAGGTATGAAAAAAAAAAACAGCATATAATAACGAATCAGTCGAGATACGATAACTATATCTTCCTACTTTCGTCTTTCGTCTGCTAATGCATCGATATATATATATACTACTATTGGATTGTGCCAGTAAAATATTTTCTGAACAGTTTCCTAATCGAGCCGTATATTGTTTACGAATTATAGAGCTTTTTTCTATGTACAGCTTAAGAGAAATGAATAGTATAATACACGTAATTTAAAATTATACACAGAAAATTTCGTGTCACTTACAACCAAAGAATAAAGCGCTGAAAATCGATCAAATTATATCGAACCATATAATATTAGTGTTGATTAAATTTATATGGCTTCATTAATAACATTATAGGTACTGCCCGTGGTATGCATTATCACGACGAAAGTGGCAAGCGATGGTTTCGGAGTCAAAGGTTTTGAAACAAGGGCGTCGGAGATAATGGATCCACGTCATGTTGATAATGGGTCTCTCAAAATAATATATACTAGACGTGCCGCCCGAGAAGTTTAACTAGAGCGAGGGACTTCTTGGACACTGCAGTCTGCAATAACTGAGAAATCTTCCAGTCAGAGTCTATAATATACATAATATGTTTACATATATATCCGACACCGACGACTCGTGAGTAATATTCACTAATGCGATTGGATGCGATTAGCCGAATATGGTCAGAAATATCGTATACTAAATTATTGTGTACACATTGTACTCGATAAGATTTTTTACGCACGTTCAAGAAATTTTGAAAAAAAAAATATCTTTCTTATTATTTTTAATACATAAATATAAATATATATATTTTTTTAAATCACGGCGTACATTTTCAATTTAAAATTCCCAAAGCAGAATATAATTTTTTTTTTTTTTTGAGAATTTGCTTACATATTAAAATCAAATTTTTAACGAGTTGTCATTTAGTTATAACTTATAACATTTATAAATAATTTACAAGTATTTATAAAGCTTAGATATACGAAGTCAAATGGAATAGATGTTGAGAAGTACCCCACAAGATGTTTCTCCACCACCTCAGTTAACTAAATTTAAAATATTTATAAGTTATAACTAATTGACTACGCGTTGTTCAAAATTCGATTTTTAGTTATTGATATCCTCAGAAAAATATTTGATTTAAAATATGAAATTAAAAATGTATGTCATGATGTGTGAATCAAAAACATTTACAAAGATGACACCGATAAAAAATATAATTGAAAAAAAAAAAATATCTTTCTTATTATTTTTAATACATAAATATAAATATATATTTTTTTAAATCACGGCGTACATTTTCAATTTAAAATTCCCAAAGCAGAATATAATTTTTTTTTTTTTTTGAGAATTTGCTTACATATTAAAATCAAATTTTTAACGAGTTGTCATTTAGTTATAACTTATAACATTTATAAATAATTTACAAGTATTTATAAAGCTTAGATATACGAAGTCAAATGGAATAGATGTTGAGAAGTACCCCACAAGATGTTTCTCCACCACCTCAGTTAACTAAACTTAAAATATTTATAAGTTATTACTGATTGACTACGCGTTGTTCAAAATTCGATTTTTAGTCATTGATATCCTCAGAAAAATATTTGATTTAAAATATGAAATTAAAAATGTATGTCATGATGTGTGAATCAAAAACATTTACAAAGATGACACCGATAAAAAATATAATTGAAAAAAAAAAAATAATAATACTGATTAATATTGAAGACTGCAGTGGAGCTGGTGTGGAGATGGTGATATCGGTTGGGTGGAATATACGGTCAATTTAACTGGCTCTGTAGAGAAGGAAATCAAACTGGTAAAATGTTGTGTGGGTTTGTGGTAGGGAGAATAGTTAAGGACAAGGTTTTAAGAATTATACGTGGAGGAGGTATACTGACCAGATATTCAACAAGAGGTAGATATCATATATATTCATATATCGCTATCAGAGTATAAGATACGATAGTTTTATAACTATGGGGGAGGGGGATAGGGTGTCGAGAGTTTTTCCAATGAAGGTTTCAAGCATTTCGATGTGCTCAACGAATGAATAAGGGAATGTAATTGATTTATAGTATAATTCGTTATAGATCAAGAACATAATATTGTAGACTATATTATAGTACCTATATATAGTGCGTATATAGTGTTTAGCACCATATCGTACCTATATATATTCATACCTACACCGAATACATTCAATATCGATCGACGGTCGTGCGGTTTGTACATATTATAATATGCGTATATCGTTGTTGAACAAATTACTTTCATAATATATATTGTACACAATAATATTGAAGCAATGAAAAAAAAATGTACCAAATGAGTATTTCTTTCTTCTGCAGCCAAACCGTCGACAGTACCTAGGTATATAGGTAACATAATACCTGAAAATGTGGTCTCGATTTAACGGCACTAATGCTAAACGATTCCCCCCCCCCCCATTTTAATCGACGTCGAAAATTATACGATACGCTTGCTTGTACCTATTATAATAATATCAATAATAATTGAAAATATTCCTATGCATCTTTTACGTATTGTGTGTATTGATGTATGCATCGAAAGATGCGCGTTTGTTTCCAACCTATATTAACATTATAATTTATTATCGGCCGTTGCAATCGTGTATACGTATACCCATAATTTTTTTAATGTGTTTACTCGATTGATATTATTACCATTATCTATCGCGCAACAATGCATTATATATTATAATATATATACAATATTTGTTTAATATGAGCAATGCGAGTTTATGTCGTTTCGAAACGTTAAGGTGTGGCGCGCAACCATACAATAATATAGGTATATATACTATCTATTGGTATATTATAATATTTTATGAGACGAACAAAACTCGATTCAATTTCTTTTATTATATCAGTACGACTTTATACTGTTGTAACTGTTTTATTTTCCAAAATGTTTGCAAATCCGTATTATAAGAATATTTAACTTGTCTCTTGTATAATATTTGTTTTTTCACCAATATGAATTCGTTGTTCGTGTGTGTTTCATTGGTCAGTTATGATTGCGCTTGATACGGACAACAAATTGACTGACAAATATAAAAATATTGTTTGTCATCTGGATAATATTATTATAATTATTATTATTATTATCACTATACATATAGTGAAGTGATGCAGGTATATAGTTACGTGATCAAGAATTAGCCGACTGTGTCGTCGTATATAATTGCGAAATTGGAAGATTTAAAACAATATTTATTATGTTTCCATAATTGACTCGATATCACAATAATATATCCATCCGAGTTAATGACTTGTGGTTTATTTTCTTCAACAATTTTTTTTTATATACCTATACGTACGTGTCCCTCGAGGTATGTGATGGTATGCATCCGACTGACCGTGGCGCGGCATAGTATGCAACTGGAATTATTCATCATCATCATCATCATCATCATTATCATCATTAATATTATATTTAAACGACGATTGCGAAATATAGTCGCAAGGCGAGAAACAATGGACGTTTGAAAATAAATGCACGGCGTGTAAACATATCATAATAAAATCTTGGTCGTATACCGCTCAAATTGAAATGTGTTGCGTATAACGCTCCATGTGCGTATAGGTATAATAATTATGCACATTATGCGGTGGACACTTATTGCGCACTGAACCGGGTGCAGAGAATTTTAACCAATAATAATATAAATAATAATTAATAAGCTTATTAATATTATACTGCACTATACCATCGTCACAGATCGTATTCAGACTATTTCCGTCTGCCGAAAATTCGGAAAAATAAATAAAACGCTACCGGGAAATCAAACTATCGAGGAGGAAATCGCCGTAAAACCGAAACGTTTCTGGTTCACCCGGAATCTAAAAATCGAAGATATTATACTATTATAGGTGTCCACTATTGTTTGATTGTCATACGCGTTAATATATTTTATTGTTGTAATGTAGTTATTGTTATTGTTACACTACACCTATAATGCAAATTGTGAAACGTGTAATGTTATTGTTCTTTTCGTACGTACGCATATCTTGTCCGTTAATGTTATTATAAACAACTTGTTTGAATTTAAACTAAACAAATAGGAGGGGGTAAGGGAGTACAATAAGTAGATTGTGGCCTGGAAATTTGGCCGGTGTACATTTTGGCATCGACAATTGAAATGTCTCTCCCGACTAAATCTCGTCTGTAACAACTAACAACCAACGATCTTTGTCAAATCAAACAGATTGTTCTCAGTGATTATGTGATAAAAATAATAAACCTACCATTAAAGCCTTTGTACGAATTTATATACCAATAAATAATATATTTCTCTATAGAAAAATTTGTAAAAAATATCTATTATCATGAAAATAATTGATTAACGAATAAAAAGACTCGACAGTTTGGTTAGGAAAATCAAGTGATACCAATGATTGATCACTTATTTTCGAATAAGTAATAAGGGCCAATGAGTATAATATACAACCAATACATTGAAACACCGAAATCGATACGGACCAGATATTGCCGGTGTCACTGCAGCCTTCTGATATATTAATTGAAATACACCTATGCCTATTTTTTTCTAATTGAAATGTAAACGTAATAAACTATTAGATCATTTCGAATTATTTAGTGCATTGTGTACTACCTTTACTGTTTAATTTGTAAATACTGTAATATTGTATAAGCTAGATTGCCTATTATATGGACGAAATTTAGAAGTACTTTAACTATTGGTGCGTATTTAATTATAAGTTAAGGAATTTACATTTAAGAAAAATAATAATTTTTTCAGTTCATATAGTTCTGGTTCCCGAAACAGCCGGACGATAATTAATAAGAAGCTGAGCAAAGTCGCAGAAGTCGCATCCACATTTGGGGAGAATACCAATGACCGATTGTGGGTGGGGGGGGGGGCTATATGCTCAATGCTCATATCGTCTCGGTAAAAATATGTTGTATATAAATACGAACGTTTCACTGTACATTTTCCGATACGGACACGATTTACTTCATGCACACAATTATTATTGTTTTCCGGCCGTACTCGATTGTGCCTTTTGTGGTTTACAACTCCCAAAATCTCCCATAAAAATTCTTTCCGTCGAACTCGCATATCTGCCAAAGACTATACTGTGGTTATACGATATAAATGATATAATATTATATTGCCACGAAGTGAACATTTTTAATTGTCAAATTATTTTTATATTCAACCACGCAAACCACCACTTCGGCACTTCAATACGTATTAAATAATAATATAACACAATCATTTATTAATAATAATTATACTGTATTACACCATCATTATTGTGAAATGGTAAAAACTTTCAAATTTTTACGAATGCCTCCGAACTATTACTCTGTTGGTATATAAAAGTGCAATGCAGCATAATAAAATATAATACACATCCGTAGCTGACGTATATGGATCACAACGGTCAATCAATATATTTAATTTCAAGACGAGCTTCAACCAAAATAAATTGCAACGTATTTTTGTGTTTATCGTGCTCATCAGAAGTAGGTTGTCTATATATAATTGACGCATCACCCGCAAGTGTGCCTACATATACTTACGTACATATATATAAAATTATGTTTACCTCCTATTACGTCGTTATGGTCAGTTGACACGATTGTACTGTATTGGACGGTGACTGCAGGTGGTGGTAATTTCTGAATTTTTCATTTTTTTTTCATCCTATATCGTCCGAATGTCCGATGTATAAATAACGAATGTGAATTTTTCCGCCTCGGTCTATGGAATATCTAGGTCTCTATATTTATTGATTATGTGCACTTGTATTATACACAGCGATGTGAGAAAATTCGTTTTTCACGACCTACTTTTGGTTTTCATATACTAAATAGTAATAGTCCGCCAGTTCGGGAAAATATTAGTAAATAACGTGTCTACTCAGAGCGCTTCTATCTTTCCGGTCAAATGTATTCAAGTCATTAGTCATCACTCATTTAAGTACTCATAGTTCAATTGCGTCATGTTTTACATAATCGTGTGGTTTATGTCTTAATTGGTATCAAAAAATAATAATATAACATAATCTGGCGAAAGGACTAAATGCAAATAATATCTATTTGTTTATTAACAACTGTTATAAACAGACAAAAAAGCCGATTACAGTCACCATTAAAAAGTTTATTTTATTTTATTTTATTTTATGTATTTAGTGATATGCCAATCAATTTTCCTCACTTATCTATACATGATGATCCACCAAGCATGCTCACCCCATCGTTTCTTTAATCATATAAATGTATTCAAATCAAGATTTTTGAAAATTTTAAGTAGGTATATATACTTAAGCCTTAAGGACCATAATATTTTCAAATAAATATAACTCCTTGTATTATCTTGTAAACCCAAAAAGTTAAATAATTTTTCGTTCAAATTTTGATTTAGATAAATTAACATTTTTCAAAAAATCACCTAATTTAATGAACAATTTAACAATTTATAGAAAAAGTAAAGTTTGAAAGTATAATCCTTAATCCTAAAGTATAATTTCAAAAATAAGGAGTTTTAAATCGAAAAAATCATTAAAGGAAAATGGTGGTGAGTATGTTTGATAAACCATTCTGTACTCTGTAGAATTAGTTATGTTTCTAACGAAATTATTAACTATTATCTATAATATTTTTCTTCTATTTTTATCATAAAACGTCTCTAATTATTATTTGAAATGCGTTTTAATGTAATGTTTAATCATGTCGTTAAATAACTGTTGATTTTTTTATAAACTCTAATATTACCATGTAGTCCACAGTGCTAATAATAAAAAATGTTCAGTATGTTCAATTTACAATTTTATTGCTGTTGAAATTAGTTATTGACATAACAATCCTACCTATTTTGGTAGCCATTTAACATTTTGATAAAAATGAATAATACATAGGTAAATACTAAATATCTTATTTAAATGCGTAAGTAATCTAGAAATTGAATTATGATAATTTGTTATGTAAAGTGAATTAACAACTATTTGACCATTTTACTTATTAGTATCTACCTATATAAATTAATTAATTCATATATCTGACTGTACTGAAAAATTTTCTTAGACGAGAATACGTTATTATATACATATTATAATACCTACTAACAACTTTTCAAATATATTGAATACAAATTAAACAGAAAAAAAAATATCTAATTATTGCAGTATTAGACATCCGTATAGAGGTATATGGGTGCATAGCTTAAGACACTACTTATAAAACATGCCTGGTTCCATTAATTTATACTTAAATTATGATTCTATCTAGGGAAAGTGAAATCGAGTCAGTTTTAAAATACATTTCCGAAAAGTTAGTATCCAATCAACAAATTAAAATGTGTTAAATATTTTTACATTAATATGTTCTATTTTTTTTTTTTGTGTACATAACAATATTATAGCTTACGAATAAAATAAATAAGATACTATATATATCTTTCACATGACTGAAACAAGGGTAACCGCCATCAACCGAAAAATAATTACTAGTCCCGCGAATTTTAAAACGTAATTGCTACTGTATTAAATTGTTCCACTGCGTGATTACATTAGATACAAAAGCGAAATTTCAAAAAAAAAAGAAGAGCGACACTCTATAGAGTGTATACGCCCACCAAAGTTACATCACATTGAATATTAACCGCCAAAGGATGAATTTAATCTTAGGTTATTTGAGTTTTTGGCTCTCTGCAGCACCGTCTCACAAACAGGAACTTCTTAAAATGGCCATGTAGTTACACATTATTTTATTATTATATTTTAATAGCAAATACCTAAGTCTGTTGTCTTGAGTTTGTTACTTATCACTTGATATACAAACTAAGGCATAGCTATATAGCACTCACGTCACGACAAATAAGTTTTATATATTATACAATATAATATTATATTATTATTACGATCGATTGGAATAAAATATCGAACCCGGCTTAGATAGGGTGGGTCGCGCCCGTGGAAATTCGACAGAATGATTATTATAAATTTTTTAAATACACGTTGAGACAATCATTGTGATTGTAATAACGATTTAGATATGAGTGCGTGCGTCATATCGGTAAGTTTCAGTACGGGAAGTACAGTACCGTTGCGGCGTTACGTTGATTCTCGCACGGAAATCGCTCGATTTGTACCTGTATAGTAATAATATTATACGGGAAATCGTTTAATTTCACTTTTTTATGATTAATTGGTTTTCGGATTTACGAGAAATGACACGAAATTACGATAAACGGTAAAAATATATTCGCTGCGCACTTCACGGACTCGTAAACCCAAACCTTTGTCGAAAATTGTTCGAGGTTTTTTTCGTTCATATTTTTCAGATCTATTATATTTTCATCCCACCGCCGTCGTGTCTTATAGTCACTTAGATACTCAGCTAATTTCGCGTTACAAATGAACTATAAATCTGTCGTGTTTGTTCCGGTGTGACGGTAAAACACATGTTTTTTTCGCATTTTTCGCATTTTCCTTTATTGATTTTACCGACCGATCGTCGGCGTCTTACGAGTTACGACCGCGACGTGCTGTATCGCCGATAATAACATGGCCGCGGACCTGCAGATGATAATAATATAATATTATATTGTTGCGTGTATGATGATATGTTTTATCGTAAAAAATCTTTTTTACTTTTGTTTTTTCACAATGTTTACCATAATCATTGCGTTTGTGCACCGTCGGAGATATTTGCGTTCTGAAAACAGTAGCGTTGAAAATTACGATTGTTTAGCAATAATACCAAAACATCGTGTAAAATCGGTATAAACTAGGAAAAAAAATCTCGATGGTTTAGTTCATAAATCGGATTAATCGTCGTAATCGATTAGCGGTAAGGGCCAATGACTATAATATTATTATCACACGAATAGGTACATACACAATACTATCTTAATGTTTATAGAACATAATACAATTGAGTATAGATAGTAATATAAAAATATATAATATAACATACAATATATACTCAACGATAATACATAGAAACAACGATTTTCCTTAACGTTTCAAATTATCAAATTACGCACAAATGAACAAACTGCAAGGTCGTATTGACGGTTTGGAAACCGAAAATCCTGTTGAATCATAACTGGAAAAGAAAATGTAGATTACTATGGTAAAGTGGCAACCGACAAATTACGAAACAATAATATATAATATTATTATGTTATTGATTAACGAATTCGATCGGAGTGTTTAATGTGTTGCACAAATTACATAATATTAAACGTATAATGTCATGGTGATTGACCATCTAGTCCTAGTTTTGAATCAATGTGCCTATAATGTAATTGATAATGACATAATTGAATAAATATTATAAAATCAAAATAATAAAACGAATCTATTCAAATGCTTATTATACCCAATAATGTAAAATGTTTAACACAAATTGTATTAATAAATATTATGATATATTTATTATATAATTTAGGTGTATGTATATTGTACATGTACTCGTACATATAATAATATATATAATTTATATAATATATTATAATACTATTTAATTTTTACCATATTAAATATATATACTCAATTGGTTATACTTATTTCCATTGAAAAAATATTATTTGATATTTGTAAACACTGGCCAAAAAATTATAATGATAATAGAGTAAAGACGCAAAGTTCTATATGATATTATTATTTATTGATGTTTATGATTTTGTGTTTGATAAAGTTGTGATTGTCAGTTGGCTACAAAAAAAAGCAAAATTAATATTAACGATTTTAAATGTGTACCTATTTATATTATTATGTAATAAGAATCTTTTTTAGATTGTATACCTAATCTTAGATAGTTGTATTGTTTATATTGTCTTGATTATCCACATCTCTTATCGATTCAATTATGTATAGCTTAATAAATAATAATGCATTAAACAAAATTAAAAACCTATCTTATATAATTACACTAATAATGTACTATCAAAAAACGTATGAAGTATGTAATATAAAATAAATATAGTAAAAATATTTTGTAGTTTGTACTTCTACAATAAAGCCGTTAGTTAATAACTATACCCATGGGTATAATATGCATATTATACCTATTTATATTTGTGAATATATATATTTAAATCAAGGTAAGTACCTACTAAAAAACTTCAGCCATGGATATTATCATTGAATGTATCCCAACTTGTAACCGATTCTTATCGTGTATAAAATAACAAAGTTCTTTGGTAAATTTTGTATTATCTAAGTTATAATAATATTATAATATGTATAAGAAAATAATACGGTCGTAATTAATTCAAACAGGTAATGCCAGAAAACGTTTAATGAAAAACAAAAATAATATTAAGTTCGGTGGACGTGCGTAGATTTTCCAGCCATTATAATAAGACGTAACGATAAGGAAAGTTCCAATAACATTCAAGATATTAGAGGAATATCAATAATTTTAAAATATGAGTCAACCACGGACTAAGATACAATAAATATATATATCTTAGGCCATCAGTCAATATAAATAATATAACCATAATATTTCACCACGGTAAAGCCATAGATAATAGATACTCTCTTTATTATCTATGGGTAGAACGCAATATGCTACCCGCAGACGCTGGTAGATGGTAATCGGTGATACGAGAAGATAATAATAATATATAGCTGCTCATCCTAAAAACTCTTTATAAAGTCGGTTAGAATCTTAGAATCTTACTCAAGTAAGATGACTCAATAACCCTGATTGCTAATTTAAAACATTAATGGTCCACATAAAACGTAACCTAGTTAAAGTGCTCATTAGTTGTACACATGGACACAATATGATGGCCATATGACTGCATGCATAGGTATTGTGCCGCAATATAATGACACAGACAAAACACGCTAATATCTCATAGATATTTGATTGGTGATGTTAGTTTAACAAAAACATAGAACAATAATAATTCAATAGTTTAGTGAAAAATGTATACGAATATAGTAGGTAGGTACTTACCTATAATTTAAAAACACGACGACTGCACACGTACACACGTATTTAGGTACACTGCATAATGCACGTACATTTTATATATATATATATATACATAGATGCTATACCGACGTACCATTATGATGGGATAATATATTATTATTATTATGTATATCCCAAGTATATTTGGACGTAATTGACGCATCACGAAAAATGTCAATAATTCTAAATGTGTAATCACAGGAAAATGTTTTGTTATCTATTTCGATTAAAAACTAGGTGCACACAAGGTATTTTTTTTACTTAATTTGTTTGTATAAAACCTTATTACTCATGCAGCTGATGAGTAATGTATTACGCTCGTCACAAAAGTATAGGACGAAGACCACTCCACCCTAATGTTTTTCGTGTTCACGAGGGTCATCACACACTTGTAATGATATACCGTATGAGAAGAAAAAAACAAGATTGACGATGACGACGACGACGTCGGAATGTAAAAAACCGGCCTAGACGTTTGATTCCTGTTAAAAAAAACCCTTTCCGTGTAATATACCCACTCGAAAAATGAGACGTCGGCAATGCTCATTGGTGTGTTATAACACTGAAAACGAGTAGGTATATATATCTACATAAAATATACAGATGATGGTCATTTGAACTGAGATCAAGCCGATATAATATCTTTACGCGTTCAGACGACTTTAGATTTTCGTTTACGCTATAAACAACGCAACTATTATATCTTACGTTGGTCTCGCTTGGTCATAGTTTCTGAATTATATTTTACTAGGTACCCGAACGACGTACGCAGCTCGCTGTAAATCTATATACAAATATAATATTATATTGTTATAATGTTATATATATTATATTATTACGTATATTATGTACTATAATAACCATGTGTAATATTTTTTTTGTCGGAATGGTTTTTTTATACTTAAAAATAAAATAACAAAAAAATTGTATTACGATGGTTTGAAAAAATAAAAACAAAAATCGCCTTAAAATGTGTAGGCGTTATGACGATGAATAGCGATCTATGTTGAATTAATTATCACACGTACATACATAACTGATCGAGTTCTTGCAGGTTATATGATGTGTGACAACCGAAATTCGGCCACGGCGGTGTACAAAACCATTGTCCACCGTCGTGGTACTCTCATCGGATACGGTCACGTACCTATATGTACCAACAACGCTGTCCGGCCCGTCATCCCCGAGAACTCCCATAGGTAAAACCAGTAAAACATTAGGCGGGAAGTGCAGTGTCCTACAGACCCAGACAACAGCTAGACGATTATTATTTTTAAGCGTTAAGTAATTTTCCGGATGATGGGTAAAATCGTATGTGAGTTGACTGTTGAGTGACTATCAAAATCAAAATGGTAAATCAATAACAATATGCGTTTTCAATTTATTTCCTATGCCAAATTATTATACGCGTGACAAGGAAAATATAAGAAAATCACGCTATTATAATATACTTACTTAAAAACTAGAAGTCAATCAGATTTTCAGCAACTTAAATAATAATCAAGTTTACCTACATAAAAGCCTGTGCAAACGATTAAAATAATATCCACTATTTAACAAATATTTCATATTTTCTTACATAAGTTCCAATTGAATAACTATAATATGGGTCTTTTTAAAAATTACACGGGACACGATAAAATAATATTAGTTTTGTCCTTAAATTTGTTTATTACGTCAAGTAATTTAGTCGAATCAAAAATGTATATCATAATTTACAGGTATGATTATTTCTTAAATACAAAATTGCTCAAGACGAGAGATGTGATAACGTAACAACCATATAAAGCATATGTCGTACATTCATGATTTCAGAATGACTTACACGTGATTTGAATAATTAAAAAATTAAAATTGTATTATAATTTATAACTGATTGAAAAATAAAATGTAAACGTTGATACAAATATATAGAGTTGATAGGTAAAAATACGAGAAATTAAAAAATGATATTGTAAATCTGTTACAAACATTAACAATTCTGGAAACATACCAATATTTTTGATAATAAATACCAGCGGGTTAGGGTCAAGACCACATCTAAACAGTCGTCAAACATGTTCATGAAAACGATGGTTTTTTTTTATATGTAAAATAGACCGATGAAGTATAGTTCGACCTCTGGAATTTCGAATACGTTCCTGAACAAATTAAACAGACTTATTTTTGAATAAAACATCTGAATAACATCTACCTATACCATAAAGAATAATTCTCTACTTTTTAATGTGAAAGTAATAATAATATAATCAATATACTTTTGAATGTTATAATATCACAACGATAATAATGACCTCATGAACAATATTATTACTTACTTACATTATGTAATTAAACTTACATCGAATAATAACAATTAATGTCACTATACAAATGTGCGTTAAAGTCGTGAAATATTATATAGGTAGGTAGTTAACATACAATACTAACAATACCACTACATGAAACAGTATACCTAGAATAGTTATACTCTGAAGTTGTAGTTATAAATAATAATATATATAACCTATGAGTACTAAAACTGAAATACTTTTCAAAGTAGGTTCAATAAAAATAATATATTTCAATGTAGGTATTGGTAATATAAAATGTATGAATAGGTATATAATAGTATAATACAAGTTTACAACTGCATATTATGTTATTATTTTTCTTCAAAAAGGCAAATTTAATACATTTAATTAATCAAACTTTGAATACTTGTTTTAAATATTTATATATTATCCATCTACAATACAACTATTAACTAATAATTGTGTGCAATTAAATATTATTTCTACATTATAAATAACACATTAACACTATCATTGTATGTTCAGTTTTAATTTAAAATTACAATTCGCGAAATTAGTAACAAAATAAATAATATAAAAATAAACAAACAGAAAACAAAATAGAATTATTCAAAACAGATCAATATTTAAAACACAATTTAAATACTTTACATTATTGTGCCATACTTATATATTACATACAGCATAAAAAAAATTTGTTGGGTAATTAAAAGTTTTAAACTGATTAATTAATTTATAAACATAGGTACAGTTCTACAGTTCTACTTAATGAAACTTAACCCAAACCGTATGATATATTAGTTCACTTTTATGTTGTCAAAATATGATGGAAAATGGACAACCATGAACTCATGATTTAATTGTTAAATAGATTGCCAATATGTGCGATCTAATGGTCTTTGTGTTCCTGTCATCGCACTTAGTATACGGTTTCCCTAGTACTTGTTTTGAAAGGTGACGTGATACTTTGAATTCAAACGAGTTTGTATGTATCAATGTTTAAATAAATTCTATTTTATGATTAAAATAATATTTAAAGATTTAATGAATATCTATCCGTAGAGTATTTGGGCTAATGCTCAATCCAATTTGCAGGATAAAGCGAAACTCAATGGTGAATAATCGATTTAGAAAATAAAATATCTCCTGCTAAATAACACATAGACAAGACAAGTACCAAAATTGTGGTTAAATCGTTCGTTACCGCTGTGACCACAATAATTTTGTTTCATTTTTCATGCTGCTCCCCAATCCTACTATGGGTCGGATTTAACCAGTTAGTGTCATCAATCACAATTCAAGAAATCAGATCACTGGATCAACCAATTTTTTCATTATAATTATTACTGGTGAATACAGAATAATCCGAGATATGTCGTGTAATTGCAGAAAAAAATATTATTCTAGATGCATTTTCTAAAAAAAACGAAAATGATGGATCATTTTTCTGTATATTGCTATATCATATTATCACGTTTAAGTCAAAATACACTTGTTGTGTGATACCTACTTAAATCGGTGTACCGTAACACGTCAAGTATCATGCGTTATCTTTATTGGGAGTTTAAATATTTGCTAACGATTATATAAAGTTTTATGGTTAGTCATTGGCGGCTACTGTGACTGAATTGGACAGGCGTTTTAATAGTTTACCAAAGTGCCCTTATTCGAAGTTTGAAATTCGATGAAGAACGTGAGAAAAATGATGTTGATCATCTGTCAACGATAATTGTATTATATGTAGACTATAAGTATAATATAGTATGATGGCGGTTGATAGGTAACTGAATACTGTGATAAAATAGAAAATTACGCAGAGAAAAAGAAACATTTGGTTTTATATTCAAATGACTTTTTAAACTGTAATGGAATATTTTAAAATAGGTACTTATTTATTATTTAGAGAAATCTCAATTAAAACTAATTATGAATAAAAACATACGAATTATTGTTGTTAACTACTGTTAACATATTTTCCCTATTGTATGTATACATTTCAAATTGAAGAAAAATTATGATCAATTTGTATCTAATTATATACATTTTTAATTTGTTTTATATGCATATTAATATTATATTCATATCTGAATTTGGCTTGTAAAATTTAAAATTATAATCACGTCCAAAGGGAATGCCTAAAGAACAATAACTGTACCCTTCACTCACATGCTTGCTATTATAAAAATAAAAGATTGATCATCCAGCTAAAAATGTGCGTGTGACACAATTTTATGATTAGAAGCTAAAGAACGCGGTGTGTATTGTCTGCAAGTTCGTGCCTAGTATTGCAAATGCATTTAGTCTCTCATATCATATACCGAAACACAGAGAAAATACTAATTCAAATATAGTTGATAATATCAAATACAAGCAATAGTTATTTTATAATACTAAGTTTTAATTGACGTGTTATACAATAAATACGAAAATGTATAAATATAAACAATGTTTGTAGTTTGATTCAGCTTGTTTAATATACAAGCATGGGCAATGGACATTTAATACAAAATTAAAGAAACAATTAAGAATTAAAAATTCACAATAAATTAAAATTAATAATGCAATTGCGGAGTACATATTGCAGAGAAGGGTAAATATAGACAAAACAACACAAATGAGTTATTAACACTGAGACATTAATAATTTATTTAATAAAAAAGAAAGTTTAATCAAAATTTGGTAAATTGGATAATAGCGTATGAGTAAAATTTTGATATCAAAAATAAAAATAACTAGAAAAATATAACTTCTTTTGTTCTATAAGTAATGATTTATTTGACCTTGAAATCATCTATTACTTCAATTTGTGATCTATAATAATCACTTCAAGATCAGGCCCTCGGCATATTTGTATTAAAGTATTAAACCTCGGGGCCAAGTGGTAAGCTGTGAATGAAACGTCTCTTTTATTAAATAATAAAAGACCCACGTAAAAGAAAGACGTCTATCTATTTCAAAATTATAGTAACTACAGTAAAATGAGATCGAATATTAGGGTTGGAAAGAGTTCAGAGAGAAAGTGTTAGAAAATTAATATAATATGAGTCACGATTTTATTATTTTGGTAATAAAATTAAAAACTTATCGCATCCTTTTAATAGGAGTAATAAATAGACAATAATCATTCATCAATAATCGAATTATTGTTTATAAATCTCAGTATCTTAAATGTTTTCTGCGGGATTTCTGCAATGTTATTCAAATTTAAATATAACTAGAATATTAAACAAATTGTCTCCCTTTTACTACCACATTGCACATCCGAGTTTAATTTTTAACATGGATAGGAGATATTCTGGTGACCACGTAGTTATACGACTTTTTGTGCTTTTCTTAACGTTAAGAACAATTCAAAGTTAAATCTGCAATTTTTCGAAAAGACTATACCTACTTGTCCGCGTTAAATAACTACGTTAGTTATAGCACAGTGAATAAGTGCATAACCCATAGCGTACAAGTCAGTAGTGCCATTACATCATCATTAGGATCTACAATGATGAAGATTAATCTGCTTTTGAAGATAGACACTTTCGCTTACGAAGAGATGCTGTATGGAAAATTTAAGCAGTGCACGAATAACGTTAGGTAACAACAGAGAATCAGGAAAACATTAAACTATTTGACACTGAATGAATATAATTTAATTCGATGGCTTTTGTCTAAATTAAATTAATTTCACAATAAAACGACATTAACATTAAGCCATAGACATTATTTTTAAAATCTATTGGTACCTATGAAGAAACGTTTCCACAGTTCCTTAAATAAAATATTCTGTATGATGATCACAACAATTTCTATATGACGTTAAAAAAAAGTCATATTTATTTAATTTATAAACTCATCAGCTAGGGATATTATGTTTGTTATATATAACCACTGAATTACAAAAACCAAAATACTTTTCTACTGATAAAAATTTAATATATAGATTAAATTATCATATTGCAATATTGAATGCAATATCAATATTTAATAAAATACACAAAATGAAGAAATTATTATTTCCTATTAACATTAAATTGTATAGTTTGTTATCATTGTTTGTAAAATACAAATATACACAGTCATGTTTTCTAGACATTTATTGTTTAAATTTGACGAAATTGTACATTTATATAATATGTAATATGTATATATTACATGCGAATTGGTTTTAGCAAAAAATAGTTCAACCTACAAATACACCAATAGAAAAATAAATTACTTATAGCAATAAATACACATATATAATAAAATATCCTTAGAAATATAGCCATCTCTGCTTAGATCGTTTTTCGTATGCATTGCAATGATTTATAATTTAATTCAAATTTAAATCATTTATTACAGTGACCTACTCAATTACGAGATACATTCGATAACTACTACACAGCAAAACAACTTCTCCGGGATTTTTTTTAAATTGAGAAACTGTCATAACACATAATTACATAAAATAACAATAAATTACATTATTTTACAATTTGTGTTTTTAAAACTGGAAAATTGTCATGTTATTACAATATATCTTACAAATTTACAATTTGTTTTTGTAAAACAGATGTGAGCGTTTCCACATTGCTCGGTTAACATATATAGGTACTAACTTTCAATATTTAAAAATGTTGTATATTAAAACTTAAGAACGAACTATTGTTATGACAACAGACTTCTAACTACTGCAGACAGCGTTATAATCGGGATTATTTCGATAGCCGATATTGATGGGATTTCTGATCCAAATCTATATAAGTGAAACGAAAATAATACTGATGCAGTTAACATTTATCGAGTGTTGGTCGAGATGATTATTACTGACGATATTAACATTCGACCTTTTTCAAGATTATTAATCTACTAGCGCAGATTACACAGTACCTATAATACCCAACTTTTTTCTTATCTGTTATTTTAATGCAGGTTACATGTGCTCAACTCTCGTATAACTAACGAATGTTTTAACAAAGTTTTGAATTCAATAATGATGGATATAGGTATATTGCTATCACTTCAATGATAGTTGTTCTATCGGGCACATGCGAACTTCATCAAAATAACATATTAGAAAATAGAACAATAATTGTAATGATAACAATTTACCTAACCATTTTATAATTCAAAATATTCGTAATTTATACGAAAATTAATACCATAACACATTAAGGAAAGTAAAAACTGTACAGACTCGCGTATAATTGCATGCTACAGGTACGGCTATACCTCTGTAGTATGTAAGATACTAAGCTGTACCTAACGACTGACTGTTATTAAATAATTGCTAGACTAATTATTGAGATCTTAAAACACAATTTTTTGAAGTTAACATTTAATATTACTATTTTCACTAAATAATGTTTTTTTTTTTTTTTTTTGTTATTAAAAGATTTTTATTCAATCTGTTACAATAGGAAATAAAACAATAAGAATAAATTATGAAATAGTTGAAATAAAAAAAAAAAAATAAAATAAAATAAAATGACAGATTAGACCGAATGTAGAGGCCTCCCAGCGGAAGTACTACGACTAACTAAATAATGTTAACCGCTAAAATAGACTAGAAAACAAAATAATAATTATTAAACCATCTATTTTTTTCATTACGACTTTAAAATGTTATTAAAACAATAGAAATAACAAATATAATAACGTTATATCACTTTTGACTTTTAAAATTTCTAATGTTAAGTAAACAGTTTCACTTTAAGTGACAATTAGATAAGTCCTTGAAATTAATTTATTGACCATAGACACTTAGACATGCAACTGTCAACAAAACCATATCGGTTTCCTGAAGGATTGTATAATAGTACAGAACATAAATTAAACAATTTAACATAATATAATGAACTAATGAAGAGTCCTTCGTAGAATTGTGTGAAATAAACGCTTTGATGTAACTTATTCAGCAAATCAAAAGAAATATTGAAGTTTTGCTAAACTGAGCTATAATATAACCTTCAGAATAGTTCGGTATGGATACAAATTAATTTTAAAGTAGGTACCTACGTAATGCATGAACGGACAATTATTGATAAATAAAAATGTGGTTATTAATTTATTACTTATTTCCTCATCTAAAAAGTAAAAGTTCATGAAAAACATCGATATAGCGTTTCATGGAAAAGACCAAAAATGTTTTGCATTAATTCCTATTTGCTGTAATTGAAATAAAAGTGTTTATACAATATTTGTTTTCAATCTACGAGAAAAGGTGAAATCAGTTCCATGTGACAAATTCCAATAATAAAACTAAATCAAAATATAGATAATACTGAGGAAGCTTTTTTTTTATCTACATCCGCCATTTAATTATATACCGTTCCGTGTAATTGAACTCCAATCTACACTGTTTTATTCTTCCTCTCTATCAGTGGAGTAATTTAAAGAATGCGTTCCGGGGGTGGATACCTGCAATACCTATATAGATATTGATGTTTTATAATTGCATAACAATATATTCAAATTATTCATAGTTCATATATTAACACTCCAACAAAATTCTTAAACAATTATTTTTGAAGGAACCAGGGCCTAAAATTGTGTGCAGTAGCTAATATTAAATGTGCAGTAGCAAATTTAAAAGTGTGCAGTACTTATTTTCGGCTTTTATAAGTTTTTATTTGATTATTATTAAATATTGATTATTGAAAAATTACCAATTAGCATATTGTATTTGTTTAAAATCCTTAACAGTAAAAATAATACCGACTACACCATATTCTGGGCAGATTATAATAATATAATAAGCATATTAACCTAAGCTATTTCGTTTTTAACTTTAAAATGTTTAGTCATATAGCCATATAGGTAGCATGGACTTTTATAGAAGATTGTCTTAGATTGTATATATTATAACTAATTATTAATAGATAGCAAAAACAACTATGCAATGAAGTTATAATATGTGGTATGTGCACTACTAGGTCTATATTGTTCATTATTTAAAAAAATATTTTGGTTTGGAATTAGATGTGCAGTAGCAAAATATCCAAAATATCTTAATTTTAGGCCCTGTATCAATAAAAATAATTATATTAAACATTAATAAATATTAATATCATTTAACGTGTTTTAGTTAGACAAAAATATTTATTTTCAAATTTGGTTACGTGATAATAAATAGTTATACGATATCAATTAATATAATATTAAGTAGGTATGTTATTAAGATAATAGTATACAATTAATATATAAATATAATATATAAATTATAAATTATAAAAAATGAATTACAACATAATATTTTAAGTTTCATAATGATGAAATATATTTTATACCTTTTTGTTCAAGGCAATTACAATCATCAAACCGTCATTTTTTGATTTTATATCGTTATAATTTTCACATTCAGAAGTTCCGCATTTAAGGTTTGATGATTGTCAAAAATGAAGTAAATATGTAACCATAATAAAAAAATTTAAAACTAAATTAAATACATAAGTATGTATTTAAACGGCTAAAGGAAAATATGAAAATAATTAATAGAGTAAATATTCAAACAGATTTGTCCTAAACAATTTAAACAATTATCACTTAAGTATTAATTGTTAAATTTTAGAATTATAATAACCAATATCTTATAATCATGAAAACTGTAGTTAAAAAATGAGTTGAAAAATATCATTTCTACTTCCGACCGGTTTCTGTAATAAGATAAATATTTCGCAGAAAACAAATTATAATTTCATATACCTATCTAATTGAATAATATGAATTCAATGTAGGTACTTTTTTATGTATAGCACTTTTTAATAATAATAAATACAATTATGGTAAAAGTACTACAATAACAGGTCATTAATGATTTTACAAATCCTTGACCCAGTTGAATGTGTAAGAAATATATATGTACGCATTACGGATCAAACTCATCATCTCTTATCTCTATTGACTAGTTCTGGTTAATTAATCGTATAGAATTCCTCCGTGTTACCACTTAATAGATAAGATACTCAAATAGGAAAAAAAGAGAGAGAATGAAATTACTGGCGATAGTCAGATAGTATAAAGGAGGGGGTCGAGATTTTAGCGGTTTGCATATATATAACTTTAAGGTCAGCTAACAGGTTACAAGGTGAATTCCACTCTTATACGCAAAACATATAGGTATAATATACATATATATATATAATATTATAGTACCCATACCTAATGACTATAATAATAATAACAACACCGGTTAGATTTGAGACCGGAAAAATATAGAACCGTGTGCACTGAATAAAATCGAATGACTGAACCAGAATGCACTAATGCAGACGTTTAAGTCTCTCGTCAGTCATCACCCATATTTCATTTTATAGACAAATCATCAGTTAATTAAACTTAAATCAAATAAACGTCAATGGTAATACTTAAGTCCTAAGGTTTTGGGTATACCTATTATATACTATACAAAACAATCGTATTAAAAATCTCGATAACCTTACGCAGTTCAATTTACATTAATCACAAATGCATTTTAAATAACAACAGTTACAAGTACAAATGAACGATTTTCTCCCAAATTTGTCATTTGAATTTATTTCCATAATAATTAGCTCATAATTTAGCTCAAATTTGTGTGCAATTAAGTTCTAAGGAGGCAGCAAATATTAGGTACCTAACATGAAATAATATATGCCTGTGATATTAATGATGTTTTATACAATTTCACGCTACGCACGTACTCAGTGGGTGTAAAAAGTCTCAAATATTAAATCAAGACAATCGTTTGTTGTTAACCTACTCTACTATATACTCGACTATATATTATATTGTACACTAAAAAAAATTCAAATAAAAAAATAACTTGCAGTGGGCGCTTAACATGTATATACAACTACATCTACATGAGATTACTCACTTAGATTAAAATATGTATTTATTATATTTGTTATGGATTAGAAAAAACATGTTTCAAATACAAAAAATCTGTTATTTCACCCAAATTGACCTTGTATAAACAATATAGCACCACTTTGAATTACAATTATAAACTCATACACAACAATCATATTTAATTAGAATTTCAGAACAAATCTCGAAAATCCAGAAAAATCATAATACAAGTTTAAACACACGCATTTGTATGTACTTATATCAAATAAAATATATTTTTTCTTTTTTTTTTTCATTTATTATAAAAAAATATTTACAATCTATGTTTCCGAAGCGTTATAAGCAAATTAGATAACATTATATACATATAAAATACAACAATGGCACATGTAATAGGAGGGAGGCCTCCTATCCAGTGATAGAACCCAACGTTGAGTTAACTACTAAGTATTCATTTAACTAATTAGCAATACAAACACCCTTACTTTAACATTCCCTTGAATAGGTACTTTTTTTAAAAGTTAAAATATGTCATTCAATCTCAAACTTTTTAGCTATGGAAATATAAACATGCTTTATGTAAACAACGTGTTACTACGTTCAAAGTACCTATAGAGTATCCACTATCCAGTTTCCCTTCTATTAATTAAATAAGATGCCTAAATAATAATTTTAACTAAAATTGCTTTAATAATCAATATCTTTTATAAAAGCTATTAGATCAATCAAAATTATGATTAAATAGGTATTTCATTAACACTATTATCTAATAGGAAATTTTTTTTGTAATAAATACCAGTCATTTTTCGAGTTCAATAACTAAATGATAAACTTGAACGTATCATACACACGATTATTGAAAGTGTATTACGTGTAACGACTGTCAACATTCATAAAACTTCAATGTAAGCATATCGAATTACGTTCAATGCCTGTGCGGCAATTTCAAGGGTAATTATTAGTATATTATTTCTTAACGGGGACAGTGAGCTAATTAAAATGTACCTATTTGTTTAAACGTCCTGCAAAATGTACTCAGACATTGAACGATTTGAATGTTGGTGAGAAGTATGACGAATGTGTGCTATTGTAGGTTCCTTTTAAAAGGAAAAATTACTTTATAGGGGTTAACACGATCTTTAGTAAAATTGTTGATTTATGTCGGACGATATTCACATCCATATGCAACACATGACTGTGGAATATAGATTTAGACTATCTTAGACCACAGAAAAACGTACTTATAGCCTGTAGGTATGTACCGTGACATAGGCACATAGCAATGTTTTATAAGTAGGTAACAATAATGGTCTGACCCCAACCATGGACGTAATTGACAAATGTATTGGTTTCAGTGGCCATGTACGACTATGTACGTTGCGTATTTATAGGTATGTCGCTGATTTAGGTAGGTTCAAATACTGTATAGGTGCATGTACTCACTTGTTATACGGTACGGGACGCAGCGAACCCGCTGGTCTTTCGACCGATCACTTTTTACGCATTTGAATTCGAACACGGAATGGAAAAATTCCAGTTTAAAATCTTCCGAATGGAAAATTTAAAAAAAAATAACGTAAACGTGGTATTATGTAAAATAAAAATGATTACGATTGACAAACACAATCCGAAAACGAACTCTGACGAACGGAACGCGCGCGCGACAACGACGACACAATCGAAAGACGAACAACGAGCACTCGGTACGGAATGCGGCCACCGACTAAGCGGCAAGCGCGTAATGTAATGTGGTGTGTGGCATGTGTACCGCCGCCGCGCCGTCGCCACCGCCGCCACCTCCGCCGTCAACGTTCAACAGGTTAAGATATATTCAGGTTAAGATGGGCACAGCCCACGGGAGTTCGGGCGACGGGTCGGGACGAAATCCAAGAGGAAAAAAAACAAAATCATATACACATACCTATACAACGATTTAGGAAGGTATAATAATATTATTATTATGTATGTGCCTGTGTATACCTGTATGGCTGTATGGCTCTGTAATATATAATGGTATAATAATATATTGTTATTAAGGATCCTTATTTATCCTGTAAATACGCCACTGCGAGTGAAAAACGTGTTTGGGGGAAAAAAATATAAAACGAAAGAGAGAAAACTGAAAGACACAATAGCAAAACAGCCCTACACCACGCGACGATAAAAATAAATTAGTGTGTATATAGCGCGAGGGTCGTTTTCGTTGAATTGCAGCAACTATAATATATATAATATATAATACATCTAATGTCTATATAGTAATAGCAGTCAGCTATGCAGGACCTGCACCCATATATAATATATAAGCTCTATGTGTATTATTATAATATAGTACCTATATGTGTGTGATACATTTTTATAGAGGCTTATATTGCCTAAAAGGGGAAGGGGCCAAAGGGGTAGTGATAATTGCTGTACCCGTCATGCGAATATATAACATGTCGGACTATTATACGTGCTACCTACCATACAGATTAAGTATATTTTTTATTATATAGGTATCCATTATCAACTATTGTGCTCGATATATATTAGTATAATTTAGGTAGGATAATAGTGTGTGACAGGGTGGTAAGGTGATGATTCATTTTACCAATATCCCTGATCATTATTTAAAAATGGAAAATTTAATATTAAAAACCTCAATTTGTTAAAAAATATCCCGATAAAATATAAATGCGGAAGGATTTCATTTAGGTTTGTTCAAAATCAAACTAGTAATGAGACACTTTTTTATTGTCTCGTCATTCATCTGCTGTGGTTTTCCATCATACCTGTCAATAGCTAACGAGTCTAAAATCTAAATAATATTATGTTTTCAAATTAAACAGTACAAATGAGTATAGAAAGCGAACGTCTCTGTCCGATCACTTAAGTTGTGATGCCTATAATTTGTATATAGAAAAAAATTGCACCCTACAGCCCAATAAGCACTAACCATATTTTTATATTCTATAATCTATAACACAACCAATGTAATATATAAAAGTGATAATTATTATGAGTTATCACTTGATAATCAAAAGATGAGAGCATGCAATGGTAAAATATTTTAGAACTTTATAATATTATAACCAAAATGGAAAAATTTATCTCAACTGTTTCAACGATTAAGTCTATTAGACTTAAGATTCACATTAAAATAATCAGCCTTTACAGCGAACAATAAATTATATTTAGGTATTATTCAAGCATAATCAGATATAATATTTAAATATTATGCGTGATTAAAGCCGTATAGTTATATATGATTACCTAAGTATGTCTTGTCATGGATCGTGATTTCACTCACTTGAATAAAAATGATAGTTACATATATACAATATACATATAATAATCTTGAAAACACAGCCAGACTTGCATAGTTGAATACATACCTACTTCGAAACCGTTTTCTCAGTTTCATTCTGTTTGATATGACTATATGGTGTTCAATTTTTTTGTTTGTATATCTGCCAGTTAAGCATATCATACCTTTGCAAACCGTAATTTGGTGATCAAAAATAAAGAGAATAAAAAAAAATTGTTAAAAAATGTTGTTTGATGTGTAATAGGGAGGTACACACGGCTATACGGATAAATGATAATAGCATAAATCATAATGTATGTTTTTAATTGTACATAAAAGGAACTACAAACGTTTTACTTGTGGTATTAAATAGTCATTGTTCGTGGCCACATAACAGAAAACGTTATCACAAAGAACAAAACAAAGTCAAAATATTAATAGCTACTAAATAAATAGCTGACATACTACGTACGTATAATAAGAAACGGAGTCTTATGTAATTTTAAATTCATTAAACAATGAATGAATAATAATAATTAATTTGGATAATTAACTTGAATAATTAATAAAAAAATATTTAATGCATTATTATACTGGTTACAAGACATTTAAGACAATTAAGTATCAATATATCAAACACAAATAAAAAAAGGTGGATAAGTGGATGTCGTTCTGCTGTACAGTAGGTGACAAGTGGGTCACTGTAATGGATGGTGTTAAATTTGAGTTCAATGATATAATAATATCATTGTAAAGAAAAACGATTCTGAGCGAAAACGGTCAGTCAGCCTATGATATTACCAAGTATATTTGATGATATTATTGTAAATAAAGTAATTTATATATAACCTATTTACGTGGAGCCTTGTTTTCAATTTTTAATCCTTAACTATAAAAGTTGAACATTTTATACATTTTTAACTACAAAATTATTATTAAATTACAAATTTGATAAATGTTGTCAAAATATGAACTTTAAATGCTTATAAAAAAAAATTGTGCCTATGTATTTTTAATATTTTTCAACTACTATTAAAATGATGTAACAGGAGCCTTATATTAAATTTTCACGCTTTTTTACCTAAAAAATAAAATTTTATTGATATTTACAGAAAAAAAAACTAAAAAAATTGAAAACTGACAATGTCCGTAAACAGCTCAAAAAGAGTCAAATTATTTTCAAAATTTTATCGTGTATAGAAAATGCTAATATAAAAATTCAGTGAAATTTTCAAGTATCTTCAGTCATAATAATATATGCTAACATATGATGACGGTATGACGGCAGTTTGACACCAAAGACAAAACTTCTTTAAAAAATGTTCTCTGGTTCAGTGTTTTAATCACGCCTCTCATTACTAGAAAATAATATGTATTATTTAAACATTTCGCACAGTGCCTACCTATACCTTTTTATCTACACAATTCCGCAAATTTTCGTCATAAAATATTTTTTTTTATTTTCCCTGCGAATGTCATGTATATGGAATGTATAAATAGTGCTGCGACGTTGCCAGTTATAGTAAAAAATATTTATAACAATACGATTATTTGTTTTAACATTGTATTGTATTAAAAATTAAAACAAATTAGTGTAAATATAACTAATATATAATAAAGTACCTATATATTATTATAATGTATATAAAATTATGATAGTTGATTTCAATTGTGTACCTTTAATAGTTAATATCAACGACTAATTTGAGACCAATATGAATAATAGAAGCTTGATTTTTATATATAAAAAAAAATAATAACGATTATTTGTTTTAAAATTCATATTTTTTCAGTTTACGTAATTATTTTAGTGATCTTTAAAACAATTCAACAATGCTTTTACATTTGACTAAAATAAATAAGGATATTGTATAACTAGGTACAACTATAACTGAAGTGATTATGTGAACATTATCGTCTATGGCCCATGATAGAGGCAATCAATTTTATGACACGCTCTGACAATCGTTAGTAAACTATTCAACCATGGTAATTAATATTATTAGGTAAAAAGTATAAACGACGTCATAAACTCATAACGCGTTATGTTCGTACCTTATATGGTAAAGAAAAACAGCAAGACAATACTTCTGTTTCAGATCGATAATCATTACGATTTTATAATAAATAAATAGGTTTACTTTAAATACTGTCAGCTTGTCGGCAAAAAATAATAAACATTAGGGTTATAAATTAATAATATATATCTATGAGCTAAACATAAATGTAATGATGCAGGAAAAAATTTTAAAGAGTTATTTAGTTAAATTATCTTAAGGTATACTATTTTCAACCTTGAAATTAGAGATATTGTACTATTGGACAACTTACTAACTATAGCTATGTTAGATTAAATATCATAAAGCAATAAATTGAAATTAACTAACAGTATCTTGAAAATTATATTTTATTTATCATCGTACATAAGTCTGTATTATTTTAGTCGATTTAATTTAATAAAAAAATACCTACTCTGGTTATCAAAATAAAATAGATACACAGGTATAGGAATACTATAAACAGGCTATGCATGCGGGAAAATAGCGATGACATTCTTAAACAAATAAATCTGTGCCACAACTAAAATTTACTAAATCAACGAACTTGATATGGATCATTGTTGGATGTTAAGAAATTGATTTTATAGCAATGGATTTAAATAGTCAAAATGAATCTTTTATGGTGTTGGTATATTATTATTTAACCGTAATTTTTAACACTTTTGTTAATGATTTTTTTTTCATCATTCTTAATGGCTTATAAACCACCGTAACTAATATATTTTTTATCGGTCAAGCTTAAAGGAAATTTGTGACTACCGACAGTTTTCTCCACGTCTTCCGTGCTATCCGATTCTCGATCAAACTGTTTTCGCTTTGAAAAGAAAATCGATTTTCTCGGAGTGGCCGAGCGGACTAAGGCGTCGGTTGTGACGCACACCGGCGCTGGTTCAAACCTCGGTCCATAGGTGGCATTTTTCTTCGGGTAAGTCACGGTGTCCGGAGAACAAGTGCCGCCATCCCCTACCCGGGTATAGCAGATACCTACGGGTTCCCACTTGAAAGTCTGCCAAAACTACACACACGTGTTTACACCTACTGTTCCCTACCCCACAGTTTAAAAACCACCCAATGGCCTAAGTTGCCGCGGGTTACCTAATAAAAAAAAAATTTTTCGCTCAGTCAAGAAGTTTAAAAATTGAATAATACAAGGTTCCTCATAAAGTCATAACACACAACTCATAAGTAGTTCATCCTGAAACTAAATAATCTAAACCCAGAACCCTATTTAAAACAACATTTTTTTTAAACATTTAATTTCAAAATTTGGACAAAATTATACATTTAAAAGAAAAATAACAATTTTAGTTATTTTGTTGAATTTAAAAATATTATTCATGAAGATTTAAGACTTTTACGTATATTATTGTACTTTATGTACACAATGTTATCTTCAAAACATTTAGATTAACTTTATGCTATTTCCTACTTGGATATTTATACCACCGCACCGACCACCAAAATACTGTAGTCAATTTGCACCAAAACTGACCATTATTATTTATCTCTATGTATAAAAATGAATCCCTGTTTCCCTTAGTCATTGCATCACGCGTGAACGGCTGGACCGATTTCGCTAATTTTTTTTTGTTATTGTGTTCGTAATTGTCAGGAGAAGGTTCTTATGTAAAATAATTTTAGGAAAATCCACCGGAAAAGTAGAAAATTTGAATGTAAAAAATACAACAGTGACGCAACAGGTTAGAATAAGATTTTGTATTAATTGATTATATTAATCCACCATAGGTAGAATACGACAAACTTGGTATAACTTTAGAAATGCGTTTGTAATTTGCAACACAAGTAGTAGTAAAAACTATGAATTATAAATTGCACAAAAATTCAAATCGAACTTTCTTTCGATAGTATATATCCTTTCGATACTAGAGTATAAGATATTAAAAATTTAAGATATGAGAAGCTAATAACACAGAAATACAGAATATTCCATTCTAGATTTTGAACGGTTATTTTTCTAACCTATTCTACGGTATACGTTGAGTATTGAATTTAAATCTACCTACCTATACGGATATACCTAATAACAATAATATAATATGAAAATCATAATACCTACCTATAAATTATAATCTATATATAATATTATAATAATTAACAGTATAAAAAATGCATCATAAGATGGAGTACAAATTTGATTCCTTTCGCATTCAGCCTATGCTCTCAAAATAGATCACATTCACCATGATGACTCCCCTACGTAACGTGAATTGAATATTACTTACCTCGCTTTTCTCACATCTTCATGAAGACATTCGATTTCTTTCATCTATTCTTGATGGCTCCATCACTTTGTTCAACAATCCACCAACAAATTTGTTTGATTGATGTCTGTTATAATGTTGCACTTCCAAGTTCACAGTGGTGAATGTTTCACACCCTTAAGGCCTTAATAATGCCACTATAACTAAATTAAAATTTTTATTTCTTTGTGTAGCTATTTTATCAATGTTCCAAATTTTAAATTGAATCAAAATTGTTACTACCATACCTACTATGCGTCTATGTATGTATAAACTATATAGGGTGTGTAAGAAAGGCTAGGTTGAAAAATAAAATAACTTTTGTTCTAATTTAAACATTTTTCTTTTTAAATAATTTATAGACGCTTGCGCTATAAGAACAGTATAACATTATTTTTAATGCTAAGAATAATCAATTTTTTTTTATTTGTCAGGTCTTTTTGTTACATTCTAATATACCTACTCTATAATATAGTCTTTACAGTATACAGTATACCTACATATTATAATATTACTTGAAATTGCTGCCTGGCGATAATATGTTAAAATAAATAAAATTATTTTTGTCAAAATTTGATTAATGTAATACACTAATACTGGAAAATAGCACGATTAAGAAGTCAAACGTTGTAATGATTCATGATGGTTATTTATAGTATTTATTATTATTTATAAATTAAATTTAAACGACAATGCAAGTGTTTTTGTAAAAAATCACATTATTAAAGTACCAACTACTTACCTACTAAAGTTTATAATTTTGGCTGGAGAATTATAAACTGCAAAGAAATCCGTAGCAAGTTGTTACAGTGAAAGAAACATAACTTTCTTCAATCTTACCAATCACTCATTTTTCACCATGGTGGCTGGTACAGTGGTACTTGTACACAATATTTTAATACCTAATAATTATTTCAATACAATATATTTTGCATAATTCCGTAACGTATTCTAATTTCTAAATGGAAATCTCATCTGCATGTGTGAAGTGTTGTATACAGGCCTTCGCCTTATAAGCTAGCAAGTTACAACATAGCGACAATACCTACCTACCTATGAAAAAGTTGCTATTTATTAATCGCTTAGAATTAAAATTATTCGTAGATAATGTCCTTACCTTCAACTTCGGCTATATTCGCTCTAAACTTAATGCTAACAACAAAAAATTATTTTTTTTTTTATATATTAAACACGCTAACTGCGGTCATTGCTTGTCATTGCATTGTCCATGGACGTAATAATACATTTCAGATATATTTCTACATTACATGAATACTAAAACTGATAAAACACAAAAACACATTTTAAGGAATAACAAGTAATAAAAAAAAAATACAATGAATTTAAGCATTAATTGTTACATACAATTTATTTATAAGGTGAGTGTCTGATAGGAACTGTATGAGCTTGAAGACGTTATTGGGTTCGGGTTTAAGTGTTTCAGCAAGGTAATCGGAGATTTGGAATCGTCTTATTTCCTTGTCGTAAATTCTACATTCGGTTAAAATATGTTTAACTGTGAGGGAGACCCCACAACATGAACAAATAGGGGATGTCCTCTCTTCATTAAATGGGAGTGGGTGAGGCGGGTGTGTCCTATTCTGAGACGGTTAATGGAGGTCTCGTGTTTTTTTGTGGTGTTGATGGAGTGAGAATCGGTTGAATGGATTTCTTAATTTCTTTTAGTTTGGTGGAATTTTCATCCCATTAAATTTGGCACATAAGTGTTATGTCATCTTCGATAACTCTCTTTATGTTATTAAATGAGAACATAGGTAAGGTGAGAGTATGTTATATTTTTGCCATATTATTGTACTATGATGTGGGTGTTCTGAATTTTCGTGAAAAATACTGAATTTGAAGGCTGGCAGGCTGCTTAAAGGTAGAGAGGGAGTCACTAAATATTGTAATATTGTTGTCGTCTACTTTGGAAATGATGTACTCTATTGAGAATAGAAACTTTAAGAATTGCCAGAGCTTCTGCGGAATATATTGAACATTTGTTTGAGTTTACTTTGAATTGTGGTATCTTCGCATATGATGGCCATCCCAACACGCCCTTGGATGAGGGAGGCATCCGTATATATGTGAGTTCAAGAAAGAGCAACTTTTCTTTGAATACATTTTTGTAAATGTAAGAGCATGTTGAATTGTTGTGCGAACGATGTAGGTCAAGATTAATATTCATACTAAATTTCCATGGTAGGAAAAGAGAAGTTTCAAATAGAATTATGTTTTTAAGATTGTATTTTATGTATGCATCGTTGAAAATATGTTTTGGGTGATGTATCTATTAGGCCTTGAGGGGATCTTGACATTCTTGCTGCTAATTTGGAAGTTTGTTCTTCTCGTTGTACTACAAGGGAAGAAATACCTGTAATATTTAGGATACTTTTGATGGGGCTAGAACGGAAAGCACCAATGGAGAGTCGGATTCCTGAATTGTGAATTGGCTTCAATATTTTTAAATGGGTAGGTTTGGCTGTTGAAAAAATTAGAGCACCGTAATCATGTTTTGATAGTAAAAAGGCTTTGTGTATTTTAAGAAAAGTTTGAGATTGGGCTCCCCGTGAGGTAAAAAAATGTTGTTTTACTAAATGTCAATGTTGTACGTAGACAGGTTAAGAAAGGTAATGGTTTGTGTAAATTTATGTAGGAATTTCATAAAAAAAATAGTAAACATGTAATGGGGCTTATTGAGACATAAAAGCATAACTGCTGAAATTACAGATTTTCAATACAATATAGGTATAGACATAGGCGCCGCCAGGAATTTTGTCAAGGGGGTGTATCGTGCATAGTAACTTTGATTTCTAAATAATGTTTAAAATTATTTTAGTTAATACGTAGAAATATTTTTCAAATTATATGACAATACGAAGTTATTTTTGTTTTTTCGTCGAATACGAAGTAATGCGGGCTATTGGCTACGATGCGCTTACAGTTATTATTTAAAAATAGGTATTATAATTTATACTAGATAAACAATAATTATATAAAATAAGTAGTATAATTTTTAATAGATAATTATGCAAAATAAAATATTTTCAATACCATAAGATTTTTTTTTTTGAATCTGCACATAGTTCCTACTAAGCTATTATGTTTATGCCCTCCATGATTCGTAATACTTTGGTATCTATAATATCGGGGGCCTCTACTATATTCTAAAATGACGGGTCCCAAGTGCAACAGAGTTTGTGGTTATCCGGCCCTGTTTGGAAGTATAACCTATTGCGTATGCTCGTTCTACAAATATCTATAAAATACCGAACGAAAAGGAATAACACATTTTTAATCGAACATCCGTATCAAAATCTTAAAAAATGTGATAAGCAACCATAGTATAGGGTCTGAGCTCTATGTATTTGTTGGTTAGCCCGGACAACTTCAATAATTTGATTAGTTTAATAATCTCCTTTGTAAGTTTGTAAATTATTTTTGGTACTTTTAACTGTAGATGTTGCTTGTCCAGAAAAAAAAATTAAATCTCATTGTTAAATGACAAGAGGAATAAAAGTGCTCGTGCATTTGAAAGCTTTAACGGTAGTTTGCCTTATAATATACACTATATACCATATTGTTTAATCCCATTTACTTATTATCAGTCGATATTGAATACTTAGTTTTGAGTTAATCTAATTAAAGCGAAAAAATTCAAATGTTTATTGAATTAAAATTCAAAAATTTAAATTTAACAAATTTGTTTTCTGATTTTGGGAATATGATAATTGATGAGCCTCTAATTATATTTTAACATCGACTGTGAACTTTTTTTCAATATTTTGACTTATACAATACTTTGAAATAAAAAAAATCTTATAACATTATTCATGTTACTAGTCATATCCATAACTATTATTAAAGTATAAGTTCAATTTCAGAACAAACAAAACATATTTGGTAATAGATTTCAATTAAATAGTTTTTATGTGTATATATTTTTCTGAGAGTAATAAAATAATTTTATAATATAGAAAGTCCTGTTAGTTTTAACAATTTATTAATATTACATTTAATTATAAATATTAAATACAACAAAAATAATAGGTACATATAGAAAAAAACTGATTTTATAATTAATAGTCAAATAGGGAACATTATGATTTGTTTTTGTGCAAGAAAAATGCATCGACTATACCCTATTCAACTTAAGAGTACACCGGGCGGCCGATGAAAACACGTCATGTTTGCGCATGGCTCTCCACCACTGATACACAGCGACGGAGGTAATAATAATACTGTATACGTCAGCGTCAATCATGGTAGTCCGGCAACATACGGAAGTCAGTAGCATATGCAAAAACCAGTGTACTCTTAACTTGAATAGAGTATAGATATAAAATAATACATCACATAGTGAATTTCATAAATATTTAAACATTAACCAAATTCCATTTATGGTTAATCTTTCTTTTTTGTATCTACTTTGTCGTCTTTGGTATTTTTGAATGCTTTAGTAGTATAATCAAATATACCTCCAAAGAATATTGCGCATATCAAGTTTTCAAACGGTAACATTGGCTCATGTATTCCCAAAATCATTGAAGAGAATACCTTGAAAATAATAAGATATATTATTTAAAATACTTATGAATTAATTGTATAATATACTATAAATATAGAGATGATTCACCAACTAATAACTATAAACATGTACTTAATTAGTTTTGAACTATTAAATTGCTTAGGGTTTTATAATTTTTTAAAAATTATGGCTTAGGGAGCATTGATGTATGTATACATTTTTACTATAAATATTTTTTCTTTATTTTATAAGATGTTATCTTATAAACCAGTGTATTTATTATATTATTACATAATATATACACTTATTTATGATACATTTATACGTTATCGCTAAAAATAAGGTGATAAAAATGAGACGTTAATATGTCTGTCCCACACTAATATTTTTTTTTTGATTTAACGATTTTTAATCGTCTCTCCGAGTAACACCTCTATATTCTTAATTTGGTCCTCAAAGATTAAATCTATAAATACTTGATATTTTATATAAAAAACTATTAGTAATTAATTTTTTGAACAAAAAAATTATGATTTTTGATTCTTTTATTGATAAGCAAAGTTTTCTGTTTGAAATTTAAATAGAAAATAATTATAATAATAATAATATTCAGTGGATATTGATATATAAAATATCAAACAAACTGGATATTTGGTAGTAAGTTTATGAATTATTACTATTGTTATTATTAGTCAGTAAAATAACTTAACAATATAATATTTAACTTTAGTACTTCCAAACTTTAACTTTAAATTATTAAATTGAATAATAGTTTGTTTAACTTGTGCAACAATATTTTGAGAACTATTCTTTAAAATCTAAATGAATAGCCAACAAAATATATGGTAAAAATTTGAAAATTATATGTCAATGAATATTTGTAATATAAAGGTATTTTAAATAAATAACAAAACAAATAAAAACTTAATACTACTATAAAATTACATAGTTGGTGTATCATTTTGTACAGAAAATATAGGGCTAATAACAGAATTTTAAAGTTATTAATTAGGTGCACAGCAAGGCTCTTTTCACAAGGGCAAATATTGCATCTGGCGTAGGTATTTAAATTTACATCACTTAGATAAATGCAAGTTAAAGCAAAAAGGATGATGCTTGCGCTGGTGATACTTAAGAACCTAAAAAGTGTCAAATTAGTAGTAGGGTATGTGTATTGTGTCCAAGTAAAACATGTCTTATTTTTGAAAGGGATAATTTTAGATTTTCACACTTCCACATGTTTTATTTAATTAAATTTAAGTATTATTTATAATATATTTAACAAACCTTGAAGTATATGAAGAAACCGATGACAAAAACATAAACAAAAGCATGTGGAGCAGATATTAAATCACTTTTAATATCGAGTACAAACACCACGGACGCTATAATGCATGCTTTAGTAGTACTGCAAGAAATAAATATAATAAAATAATATTATAATACAATTTAAAAAATAGCACAAATATGTTTTACATACAAACTGGGTTGTAATGTCTCAATAGACGTGGGTGTCCATACTCCTCTTAAAAGTCTTTCAATAATTTTGGTAAATGAAGCACCATTTCCTGGAATTAATAAACGGTGTATACACGTACAATGTTGTTCAAAAAAATTATAAAATGACAAATTTATAAGTTTGAATACCTTTAAGGGTCCCGATTAAAACCATTATAATGTAGGCGTTGGGATAGAGTTTAGCCGCATGCAATACACCATCATGGACCTTTTTGCAACTGAAAATGACACATTTGTTATAAGAATACAATAACATTAATATAAATACATACCGATATATTTCTTTCATAACAGAAAACACTAATTTCACTGGAAGAAACTTTGCAATACTGTATCCAATATCAAACGGCGTGTAAAAAACTAGATACCTGAGGAAAATCAGTATGATTTAACAGTTAGAGAATACCTAGGTTATGTATATTGATTAAAACAATTAAAAAGATTATTATTTATTATTATATTTTACAGTTATTACCACACGGCTGTAGCAATCAAAAGTTGATGAGTATTTTTGAGCGGTGCTAAAGGGGGTTCGCCAAGAAGAGCAGCACTCAGCATGCCCCCAGCAAAGACGACCAGCATTGTGGACAGCCAACAGGAAATGGGGTGCTTGCGTGAAAACGCCAGTGCACCTGTGGAAAGTTACACATACACATTCGGGGGTAAGTAATGACACTTGTCAGTTTAAAGCATTCGTTCCACTGTTACCTGGACCGAGGTCATCACGGACGTGGAGTGCACAGAGCACACTATGCGCAACGTCAAAGTATGGGTACATCTTCCATTTGGTCACTTGGCTGGCAAACTCCAAAAACGATTCGGCGTCCATGTTTCCAGTTCCGACCTATATCACCACATATAATGTATTAATATTATAACCTGAATGTATCACTCGATCTATTATAGAGTATAGGACTACAGTTGTGGTGATCTCCAACGGCGTACCTACCAATAATCGTGCCGTGTTCTGCGCGGTGCACTGTCAGCGTTTACCCGGCGAATTATCTATCGTTAAACGGGCAGACCTGCCAGCAGATCGCGAGATAATTATAGCACAATGCCCCGGCGAGTAGGCGTACCGTCGGTGTATTAATAAATTATAAAACGCGCGACAAACGACGACGTCTGCGATGCGCACTGCGGACGACACTCGCAGTGTCGCGATGGCGTTCAGGCGCTGTGCGATTTATATAAAAAAAAATAATAATAATAAATAAACCCTCACGAAGTCTTCTTCAGCCGCAGTTCTCGACTGCCGTAAATATTATATAATGAACGGCGGCGCAGTGCACAACTGCACCGCCGCTAATTGTCAAAGATAAACAACTGTTAAGACAATAAGACAAATGTTAATAGTTACCGGGCCCGGACACAGCCGCAAAGGGCATTGACAACTTAACAAACACACCTACTATCATGACAACATAAATCTATTTTTCACTGTCATAGATAAAGATGAGCAGTGTGCACGGTTACTATACAACTAGTATATTACTATATTAGTATATTAACCGTGAGTAGTGTGTACACTACAGAGACAGAGAGTACTTGAGAAGTTGATAGTTTGTCTCTTGACTGTTTTAACTTTTTTTACATAGCACCTTAGAGTTTAGATCATAATATACTATAATATATTATGATCTTAGCATAGCACCATGCACGGCACGAAGTACGAACTTCATGTACTATAGACGTTTATGGTATGAACTAAGATTAAAATTTAAAGATAGATACTAATACACCTATATCTCCACAACTCCATGATTATAGCCATTAACTAAGATATACAGGACTGGACACACAGAGCCTTATCAGCCGGTCAGACAATGTTATGCATTGTACCTTTAAGCGGTACCTACGCTATCTGGTGACGAATTAATTTACTACATTATTATTACAGCTCGGAATTTAACTCATTTTCATATATTTTATTTTATCTACTTAAATTAAAAAGTAACTAGTTATGTATGTAGTTACTAGTTATACCTACTTTTTATAATATAAGACACAACTTTAAATATTGTTATAAGTATGTATACTTAGGAAAGTACATATAAGGAATATTTTAAATTATAATTTTATTACATTATAATGCATATTTTAGCTATTTTCAAAAATATTATGCATAGTATTTATTTAATTTATAATATTTCCTAATATATATCCATGTACTTAAATAATTACACTAACCATTTATTTCAAACATTGAAGGAATAGCATTTTCTTTTAGCCTAGGTTTAGTAGCAGACAACGGAATAACAAAATCAGCTGAAGAAAATGAAACGTTATTACTATCTGTAGAACTAGAACTAAAAGAAAAAAAAATTAATTTAATATTTTTCATTTCATTAGATTAGGTTATATCTTAGTTCATGGTACAACGCTAGTAGTTGGTACAACATCGATCTTAATGCCTTCTAGGTACGTAAGTGCATTACATAATAATATTTGTAATAGTTATAATATATTTAATTGTTAAATTATTAAATTGTAATTATTATTTATTGTACCTACTACCTATATAAAAAAATATTGAGTTAAGATTAAGATCTAAAATTTACTTGTTTAGTTGACTTTCCTATATACGATATAAGGTATCTTAATTGACAAGTAGTTTATGAGATTGAGAGCAAATTCAATACAACTTTCATCTTACAACTAGCACATAGTAGATAGAGTATTAGAGTTAATGCATTATAATATTTTATTTTACATATTTGCATTTTAGGTTTTTTACTTTATTAATGTAATAACTAATAACTATAGTAGGTATGACATACCTGTTAATACTTGATTTACATTAACAATAATTGTTGTGAATATGGAATATTCTGTTTTCAAGTTCATACCTACCTATATAATACTATGCAGATATTTGTGTATGCATAAAAAAATAACAACAATAAATATAATTTAAAAAAACAAGAATTATAGATATTATATGTATTACTCAAGTAATGACTAATTTAGCAGATTATTTTATAAACTACCTATAATTATTCTGAATAGTTTTTCCTTTCGAAGAGTTTGAGTATTTTAGTTTGTAATTTGTATTCCTGAAGTAAAATTTTTTCCAAATTTAGTTTTTTTGGTTTTCTAAAATGCATTTGCCTGCTGGCGCCAAGACCCTCCTTCAATTTTTTTTTTTAATAATGTGACTCTAGTTTACTTTTTGTGTAGACTTGATTATTGATAATCTGGTGCCTTATGATTTATGAATAATCCTTCTTTTATAAACTACCTATAATTATTCTGAATAGTTTTTTCTTTCGAAGAGTTTGAGTATTTTAGTTTGTAATTTGTAATCCTGAAGTAAAATTTTTTCCAAATTTAGTTTTTTTGGTTTTCTAAAATGCATTTGCCTGCGGGCGCCAACACATCCCATCAATTTTTTTTTATGATTTTAACTCTAGTTAAATTTTTTGAACATTGATAACCTGGTGCCCTATGAATAATCCTTCTTTAATGAACTACCTATAGATATTCTGAAAAGTTTTTTCCGTCTAAGAGATTTTGGTATTTTAGTGTGTTATGTGTATTCCTAAATTAAAATTTTTTCCAAATTTTTTCCGAATTTTTTTTTTGGTTTTTAAAATGCATTTGCCTGCAGGCGCCAACACCCTCCTTCAATTTTTTTTTTTTAGTAATGTAACTCTAGTTGAATTTTAGATTCTGAGTACACCGATGAATGTATTGATTTTACAATGATGTGTTTTTTTTAATTTTTTTTTGTGTCCGTCATCACCTTTTAGGACAGTAAAAGTTCTTGGATTTTCTTCAACAGTAACTTTTCTGATAGGATACCCTCTATATTATCATTCTTTAGTAAGCTTATCAATTTAAATAGTTTTTCTGTTTAAAATTCTGGACATTTTTGTGTGTACTTTGTAATGTGTATTCCTAAAGTAACATTTTTTCAAAATTTTTTTTTTTGTTTTCTTAAATACATTTGCCTGCGGGTGCCAACCCCCCCTTTCAATTTTTTTTTTTGTAATGTTACTCTAGTTGAATTTTTGTGTAGACTTGAACATTGATAACCTGGTGCCTTATGAATAATCCTTCTTTTATAAACTACCTATAATTATTCTGAATAGTTTTTTCTGTCGAAGAGTTTGAGTATTTTAGTTTGTAATTTGTATTCCTAAAGTAACATTTTTTCCAAATTTAGTTTTTTTTGTTTTCTAAAATGCATTTGCCTGCGGGCGCCAACGCCCCCTTTCAATTTTTTTTTTTTAGTAGTGTGACTAGTTGAATTTTTGTGTAGACTTGAACATTGATAATCTGGTACCCTATGAATAATCTTTCTTAAATGAACTACCTATAATTATTTTTAATAGTTTTTTCATTAAAGATTATGGACATCTTAGTTTGAACTCTTTAACGTGTGTTCCCACCATTTAATTTTTTCTAATTTTTTTTTTTGTTTTCTTAAATGCATTTGCCTGCGGGCGCCAACACCCCTTTTCCAATTTTTTTTTTGAGTAATGTGACTCTAGTTGAATTTTTGTTTAGACTTGAACATTGATATTCAAATACCCTATGAATAATCCTTCTTTAATAAACTAAATATTTGAATAGTTTTTCTGTTTAAATTTATTGGGCATTTTTGTTTGTACTTTATCCTGTGTATTCCTAAAGTATAATTTTCTCCATATTTTTTTTTTTTGGTTTCTAAAATGCATTTGCCTGCGGCGCCAACACCCCCTTTCAATTTTTTTTTTTAAGTAATATGCCTCTAGTTGAATTTCTGTGTAAACTTGAACATTGATATTCTGGTACCCTATGAATAATCCTTCTTTAATGAACTAAATATTTCTCTTACGTGGATCTAGAATTCAAAGGTTCTAAATCGCATTTTTTTCGAAAGTCACTTTGTAACTAAAATGGTTTAACATGCAGAAGTGCATCTTCTATGTTAACATTTATGATTATATGATCATTATTCACAATTTTTTTAAAAGAAAATTTTGAAATGTGTCTAATTAAATTAATTACTATACCAATAATAAACCTAATAATTATTACATTGTTTCTTGATAGAAGATTGGTAAAAATGAGAAAGCGTTATTCAGAAAAGGTTTATCTAACTGTAAGAAAAATAATAAATATACAAAAAAGTTCTAATGAAACATAATTTTTTTTTATTTTAGGATGAAAAGGTTCTAAATATTCTAATTTTATGGAACCTTTTCATACTAAACATTTTATAATTTGTATATCAACCAATATACCAAATTATTATTTTAATGTTGTTAATTAAACTATACAAGTTTCTGCGTACTTTAAAACTTTAATTTTTAAAAATTTTTTTCAAGGAGTAAAACTTTTGAACTCAAACCTTAAAATTGCTCTCCTAGACAATTTTATAAATACGATTTAGAACCCTTTCATTCTCGACCCACGATCAGTTTTTTCTGTTTAAGATTCTGGATATTATAGTTTGAACTGTATCCCTACAGTATAATTTTTTAATTTATCTAATTTTTTTTAAATCAGTGATTTGCATACCGGGTTTAAAATGGAGTGCACCGAGTTCCACTAAAGTGCGAATTTAGTGTTGGGACGGTTGTACATCTATTTTTTACGACTCCACAAAAGTTAAAATGTAGTGACCAGACATAATTGAATTAAATCAGCAGTGACATTTTCGGTGTTCGAGGGGGGGGGGGGTTATTATAGTATCATAAATCATTAATTTTGTAATTATATTTTTGAATAATAAAATTTAACTATATGATTTAAATTTGAATAAACAATGTTTATAATATATGTATGTATATTAAATTTTGAAAAAAAATACATTTATTTATTTAGAAATAGAAACACCCCACCTCCTTCAAATTAAGAATGTTTTTTTTTATCACACTGCCATCCACCACCTTTGTTGAGAACCGTTTTTCTAATTTCAATATTCTCTTTCATGTAACACAAATTTAATACATATATTATAACAGTAACTAATTCAATAGTGAGATACACTAAGGAGAACTGTAATAAAGATTTACCATTTTTTTATTATTTGAAAAAATATAATTTTTAAAATAATATTATAAAATTTCTTTTTTATTCCTGTATATGCTTATCCCAGCTTATGAATTTTAAATTAAAAAAAAAGTCTCTAATCTATTCCAGTGATTGCTTCTGTAAGTTTTTTTGATGTTGATGTTGGCAGCAATGTTTCAAAATATTTGATATTATATTTTTAAATACCTTGTTGTCTTGTGTTGTATTTTTCCAACCAGACAGTGATTCTAAAATACAAAATTAAATTAATTGATGGTGATTAAAATTTAAATAGGTCAATAAAATGTAAAGGAAGCAATTATTGTAAAAAAAAAATATAAGCAATATAGGTACATGTTTAAATCATATCTTTGGATCTGAAAAGGAATAATCTATTAGCAGGTTGTAATCAATAATAGTTAGTAGGTGGAAGATACACTTAGAAGTAACTGGATATAAATGATAGATTATTGAAAAAAAGTGATACATAAGTGTTTGTTGAATAACTGAATAATACCTATCGTAACATACAAACATGACCTATACAATATAGTAGGACACAGGTATTATAATAGGTACCTACTTAAAGGAATTATGCTATACCTTAAAATCATATTAATATATAATATACAGTTTTTAGCTTTATTAGCATTTAAACCAAAATAGTGTATTACCAAGGTATTACCTTCTTAGCAATACAGCCCTTTAGGTAAAAATTTTACTAATATCTATATTATACTACTTCAATAAAATAAAATAATTTTTTTTTATTTACATATTTATATCGGTGCTCTAATTTGATATAAGATATACTTGTAAGATACTTATAAGATATACTAATGTTTTTTCTGTAATTGTTTTAACTTGCGGACCAGTTTGTATAGTTAAACTTGGCATGCGAACTATAACTGAAATAGAAAACCAGAATAGGTACATAGCTAATCACTACGGTTTCTGTAAAAGAACATACGATTTATCAATATACCGTATAGGCACTGAGAATAATACATAAATTCTATGGATTTATCATAGTAAATAATATCTTTTAAAATATCTATGGCAATCGTCAATTGTCGAAATTCGTTGGCGAAGATTAACAATTCTAATAATTTCAGCAAATACTATTATATTTGATTTCAGTGTACAAAAAAAATAATAAGCCATCAATATAGGCGGACAGTTCGTTAAACCGTATATTATATTATAATGTAAGTTTTAACACAAACTCACAAATTTCGTTATGCTTCGGTTATTTTCATAAAATATTTCGATACTTTCAAGTTTAAGCTCATCGGATCGAGATGAAGATGGATGAAGATAGCTGTTTCTTCGGCGATGGCGGCACTCTAGCTAGGTTTCATCAGAAGAGTCAATGTTTACGCGCAGGTTGTGTTTATATTAATTCTTTTTACATTTACTTTTTTGTCTTAAATTAAATACTTATTGCCACGGACAATCTGTTAACTGGGTGACGTAAAAGCATTTATAAGTTTAATCCCAAAAGCGCGATGTATAAAATACGCGAGACCAAACAGTCCAAAGGCCGTCTTCGTTTCATCGCGACAAGTTTAATACGTACCTTTTGCATATTATACTATACGCCGGGTATCACCTTAGGTTTGCGCGAAGTATTTAAAACAATATAATGTTATTATTTATTTAATCTTTATATTTTTTATACATATTATAGGTACACATCATATGTTTTATTAGCATACTTACACCATTTTTAGTGTAGTTCATACCCAAGATGGTTAGATATAACAATTATAAATTTATAGTTAATTCGAAATGCGGATGTTTATACTTCATAGATATTTTTTTAATGAAATCGTGTAAATAATTTTAAAACCTAACTCATCACTAGTATCAATTTTATTATATTACGTGTAAAATCACCGACACAAGGTGCAGACTGCATTTAAAAAATTAAAACATAAAATGAAATATAAAATAATGTTGTAGTAGAAGCTGGAAACTTTAGTTTATTCTAATTTATAATCCAATTAATGTAACCATTAAATGAATCATTGAATGATTATTCAGGGATCACTTTGGGATAAATTCCAAACGTATAAATGTAAATTAAATTAAAAATATTTTGTGAAAGGAACAAGATTACTGCTAATATTTAAGTCTTAATTATTATTAACAAATAAATACAAATAATAGATATTTTAATAGCATTTTACTACTAACATTCAGTGTAAATATAGTTTTTGATCGACTTACCTATATGTAAGTATCTTCTATAAAATAATCCTAACAATTTAATGCAAAGATTCTCATAAATTGATCTTATAGCAGCCTTAAAACACCAAAAATACATTTGTACATCATTTACAACATTTTAGTTCCCTATTATGGTGTAGGTACCTACTAAATACTAATACAAACAATAAATTGCTATTCGAAAACACAATTTCGTATACCTATTATTATTTACTAAATACCTATAATTAAACTAAACTAAAAATAAACTTATGATTACATACTGAGTGCCTATAGTATAATATTATATATGAAAATTAAATCTTTATTACGAATACTTATCGTTTACACAGACCACAAGAAAAAAAAATTAAAAATATTAAAAAAATAAAGAACACATAATTGTAAAATTAATGCAGTTATCAATCCGCTCAGAATTTAAAATTATAGACTTGGAGTTTTAGAAATCTAGTTGGTATTATAGTATTTTTCTGTATACGTTTATGGCTTTATGTTAACTCTAAAATCCAGTAATCACGTTTTTATTTAATAATTCATAAAATACAATATGCTTTTATAAAAATATGCTTGTACTTCTAATATCTATTCACCATCTTAATCAATAATTAAATTAATAAACGAAAATAATAATTTAAATAATACCTATATCATATTATTATAATTCAAATTCAAAATTGTAAACTATTTTCGTTTATTGTCATATTAAATTTCAATGAACAATTTGTTCCTTAACACGGAACTCTTTGATATAAAAAGTTGCATTATATTATATCCGTGGATTCATCATATTGACGTAGGTACCGATGTATAGTATAATATCTATCATTTATTTATTTATCTATGGCAAATCTCAAAGTCGTTGCAGAAGACACAGTCGATTAAAAATTCTAAATTTTCAATAAGCAAAGAAAATATGAACAAAAAACTTACTGCGTTTCGTATAATTTTATTTTTCATAAATCACAGTATTCAAAGTTTTGTATTCTGGAGCGTTTCCTCATCGGCGTCGCAGTTCACACACGTAACGGATTTCGCCGAAAGAGTCAATAATTAAAGTAAGTTTGTTTTTATATTCTTTTGGGACTTAAATTTTCTTTTAAGACTTAAAATAAATATTTAATGTCACGAAAAATGTGCTATCCAAGTGTTGTAGGCGCATATTTTAGTTCTAAACTAGAAATGTATAAAATACGCGAGATATAAACGTCGTCGTCGTTTTTCCAGTCCCTGTTCGTAGAATAATTATGATTAATAGGCGCATACCTATATAGGGTACTTAATATATGTATGTTTGGGTTTAATTTATAGAAATATATGTTATAACTTATAATTGATAATAGTCATAAGATACAATTTTAATTAATAGCTGGTAATTTATTTTCCAAATACAACGTTAAAAGTTATAGGTAACTATTAATTTAGTGTCACATACTTAACTTCTATTTTTTACCTAATATCTATATTCTATATCCTAGGGATTAGGGACGTATAACCATGTACACATAAAAGTAATATTCACGGAATGGTCAACTGGCTATCCTGACATGTGCGCATATATGAATAATACACCTACTCAGATACTCGTATAGATATATAAATAGTGTAATACAACATACACGAATGTGTTACCTATTATGTCCCTAAAAGTTCAACAGTTATTATATTTATTTATTTTTTACATATAGGTAGGTACATTACAAGACTCTAATTAAGATTACATTTATTATTATTTTTTCGAACACAATGTTTCAAAAATTATTAACTAATATATAACTTAATGGTATACAATTAAATAAATTAATGAAATAAAACAAACACACCTACTATAATTATTAGTAATAATAATATATCCATGTATAAGTTATTAAAATACAAAAAGAACAAACGAAAAACGATTCTGAGCAATGACATCGTTAACTAATAAATAATATTGAGATTAAAGTAATTTATTTTACTATTAGGCATTAGTACCTACAATAGTAGGTTAAAGTCATTTTTGCCCAAAAAATTACATTTGAAAGTATCATCGAATACCTACTATTTTTAAATTACAACAAAATAACCAAAATCGTTATTCTTGGTTTTAATATATAATTTCGTCCAAATTTTAACTTGTAATATCTGTAAAAAGTAACTGCGTTTATAATAGATTTTTTAGATTTTTTGGTTACAATATGAACCGGGGGCGGACTGAGCCGGTGGGATACTGAGAACTTTCCCGGTGGGCCGCTACTCAAAAATGATTTGTTATTGCTATATATTTATATTTATAATTATTATTAATATAAATAGAAGATCGGTATAAATCGGTAGAAAATCGGTATAAATATGAATTATAAATATTAAAAAAAAACACGAATTTATTTAGTTATTTTGTTATTTAGGTAATACATATTAATTAATAGGTATTTCTTAAATTTTTTTTATTATTTTATTCGAAACATTATTTTTAAATATTGGGATCAATAAAACTATTTTCATTTAATTACTATTTTATATCAATAAGAATTTGTTAATAAACCAAGTAATAAATAAATGGTTACCTGCAAGTAAAAAAAAAATCGTTATCTATATTATAAATTTGAATTCAATTTACCGCATTTGCATCTAGTAGAAACAAATAAATGTTTTTTTGAAGATAATGTAAAAACATCCATCATCCATCGGTTAGAACCACATATGTATTTTCTATGATTGGGACGGTGAGGTTATAATTATAAATAATCCATGGCAAATGACAATCGTCCGAGACGAACAGCGATTCCAATACGTACTAACATATTTCGTTCCATTCTGGTTATTAAGCTAGGTACCTATTTTTACAAATGTCATTAATCTCAATACTTGCAGACTGAACTTTTGGATCGGAGATATGAAGACGTGCGGATTTTCCTTGTCGGATATGCACAGCTCTGACACTAGACAATATTATACACTCGAAGGGAACGCTGTTCGCTGGAAGAATAAATAATTACGTAAGTTTTGTCCTTCTACTCTTTTGACGCGGTAGACCTAATGTAAATATTTATTGTCAGACAAACTTATATACCCGCCAGACGTAGAATAGTTTTAAAAAATCCAGTTGTTATATGTGCACAAAAATTAGGATATTATGAAAATAATTTAAATTATAATACTCTACCTACAGCTAATTCATTTTTATAGTAGAATAATTTTTAAAATTTAAAATAAATGATTAGGCAATGCTTTTATAAGTAAGAAGGTAGGTTTTTATACTTACCTAATAAAATAAGAAAATACATAATGATTAATGTTATTTAATATGATTTGTAAGTACATAGCAGATTATACCTACCACTCGGTGACGATTATTTTTGTCTTATACGTTCTTCGTAATTCCGTTCCGTCACGATAATTCTAGTTTTCGTTAAATGGATCCTCCACTATTATGTCCATATGCATAGTGAATTTATGTGTCACATTATAACACATAGTTTAACATGTCTTTGTGAAACATAAATGTTCTATCCATACGAGCTACGGGCATTAAACATTTGGGGTTTAAGAGAACACCTCAAACGCACGTTTTATTTTGGGGGTTTTACGGGATATACCTATAGGACATTTTCTTCAAATTTTCACACTTCACTATTTGATATTGTGATATTATTGGTACCTAGGTTAAGTTTCTGTTTTATAATAGATCGATAGGTTACCTAGGTATATCACATTCTTTAATTTAAATTCAGGTAATCGAGTATTGGACAGTATATCTACGTAACTTATAATTATTCGTATCGTAATTTAATTACTAAAGAAATAAAAATTTCCCCAACAGTGTCTAGGGCCACCGGCAGGAAAATGCATTATATAGAATGTCTATAAACTTGAGGTCTAGTATGTATATGGTTAAAATTGGCATGCGACCAAGGGGGCTTGTTCTGGAAAATTTAAATGATTTAATAAGGTTCATCTCATTATTTGAATTAAACTAATTTTTAAGTGATTGTTGTGAAAATAAATTTTTAGTTTATTTCATTCAACACGCTCATCTTAGTTTTCTAGTACCTCTAGATTTCTCACGAAATTCATATCGATCATCTCAGAGCTTTCATATTCAAAACCATAAAAATATACATTTTTATCTTATTTCAATCTTTTTCATCGATTTCACTTTTCCAGAACAACCCCCCTGAAATAGAAAACCAGAATATATTACAGATCTCAAAGTTTTCTGTAAAGAACATATGATATTATATCAATAGACCATATTATACAGGATGTAACAGAAATATCTGACAAAAAAATAAATTATATGCTACTTAAACGTATGACAAAAATTGTTAATATTATGTGATGAGTAAACAATTTAAGAAATATACTCACGTCAGCAAATTCCCAAAAATAATATATTTAAAGAAGTTATTATATTATATTATATTATTAAGTTATTTTATTATATTTTAATCAGATTCACAAATTGACTATTTTGAATTAATCTAAAAATATTTAAATCAAATTTAAAATTTTTTATTTTCAGTCATAAAAAATAAAAATAATTTTTTGTTTATTATACGTGTAGCGCGAGTGACAATGAATTATATATAAAAAAAAACTGGAACATTTTGTTTATAGCAAAAGTATTATGGCATTTGTCAGATGTCGGTGAGACATCCTGTACACACTGAGGATAAGTTCTGTGGATTTATCATATTATAATATATTTATGTCATCCATGGCAATCGCCAATTGCCGACATTCAGCGGAGACGATTCACTATTCTAATAATTTCAGTGACCAAAAAAATAAAATAAGCCAACAATTAACGGACAGTTCGTTAAGCAGTATAATATCATAATATAACATGAACTTTCACGTTTTGTAACGTTTAGGTTATTTTCATAAAATATTTCCATTGTTTCTAGTCTCAATACGGATGAGGATAACTGTTTCTTCGGCGGCAGCGTGTGTTGCAGTACAGCTAGGTTTCACCGGAAGAATCGATGTTTACGCGTAAGTTTGTTTTCATATTATTTTGGGGCTTAAATTAAATTTTTAGACTTGAATTAAATATTTACTGTCACGAAAAATCTGTTAGCTCGGTAACGTAGAAGCATATACGTTACTACCTACCAAAGGCGCAATGTTTAATAAATAATAAATTATACGCCAGTTCCAACAATCCAAACGCTGTTTTCGTTTTACCACGACCGGTTTAATACGCGTACCTTATTTGCCTATACTATTCGCCGGGTAACACCTTAGATTTGCGCGAAGTATTTATAACAATATAATGTTATTAATCTTTATATTTTGTATACATTATACACCCATATTTTACAATTATATATTTTAGTATTTTATCAGAATTATTATTTTAGATTTTAATATTTTATGATGGTAAAGGTATGTCTAAATATTTAATGTCATAACCATTTATTGCTGGTAAATTTTTTTCCCAAACCTGAAGTTTAATTTAAGCACTGAGGGTATTTCAATTAACAAACGTAACTTTTATTTTTCCACTTTATATGTATATAATTGGCACCTACGTATACTGTTTCACACCTAAAATACAAAAGTTTTCAAAGAGTACCTAGTCAACTGTGTAATAATTTAAAAAAATAAAAAAGTAAATATAAATATAATTACGACGCCTGTCGATAATTATATTTAAATCAGAAAAGAAATATAATAATATAAGTACGACTCCTGTCGATACTTATATTAAAATCAGATGTTAATATATTAAATTTATAAGCTATTACCTTCCTCCAGGTGTTCGGAGGGCTCTCGAGATCGTGTATTCGAGAATTATATCAAATACACTATACAATATAATTTTATATAAAAAGCATGTATAATTTTATAACTGCAATCAATATAAAATATTATATTAAATGCCTTACCTGATTCGCAGTTGTATCTGTATGATATTGTAGGAGTTTTAGGTTTTTAAATGAAATAAGGTAAAACTTCAAATACACAAAATTGAATTAAAGAACGCACTGATTATTGCTCGCATAAGGAGTCCAGTTGTCGCTCGTCGAAATCGGTTTCTGGTACTTGAGAGGTTGTTACTCTGGTGATATGTGCTCATGCACTGATGATAGGTGCTCATGCACTGGTTTAAGGGACGACACGGATATGCCGACCAGAGAGAAGTAGGCGGTATTTATCAAAGGCTTTTTACACTTCCCCGAACTAAATTTCTCTTCGGCGGCAAGGACCTTTTTACCGTACATTTTCTCTAGCGGCATATAAGAACTCCGCACGCCCTGCGTCCCGCTGGACGCCGGTACGTGCCGACTTCTTAATTCGTGATCGCATAATGGGTATTGTACTTATTTGTCAATGA
>CM017797.1:41899251-42032300 GCA_008086715.1 Sitobion miscanthi
TCACTGAAAACGAGCCAAAATATTTTGAACATTTTATTATGTATAGAAAATCATAGTTTAAACATTTGATGGACATTTTAACAACTAGGGCTTGTTCTGGAAAATTTAAATGATCTAATAAGGTTCATCTCATTATTTGAATTAAATTAATTTTAAAGCGATTTTTGTGTTCTTCAATTTTTTAATTTATTTCATTCAACACACTCGTCTCAGTTTTCTAGTACCTCTAGATTTCTCACGAAATTCATATCGATCATCTCACAGCATTCATATTCAAAATCAAAAAAAAAAAAAAATGTATTTTTACCCCTGAAATAGAAAACCAGAATATATAACAGAGCATAAAGATACTAGTATTCTATACTAGATAAGTTTCAATTAGCGAGATGTTGACGGATGAAGATAGCTGTTTCTTCGGCGACAACATGTGCTGCAGTACAGTTAGGTTTTACTGGAAGAATCGATGTTTATGCGTAAGTTTGTTTTCATATTATTTTGGGGCTTAAATTTACTCTTAAGACTTGAATTAAATATTTATTGTCACGGAAAATCTGTTAACTCGGTAACGTAGAAGCATATACGTTTACTACAGTTTCGTAGCAGATTTTGATTCGGTCACGGGGTATGTATTTTCTTATTTTTCGGTAGGTTTCTTTTTATTATTGTTAATTGATCAGGGGATGTATTGCCTGAAAACTTTCAATATTTGTATTGTAATTATACTGGTATAAAACTATTCCGGCTATTAATAAAGTCGTGTTAAAAAATTAGAAAATTGGTCAGGTATGATATTTTTTTAAGTAATTTTTTCGAGTAGGGAATTCGCTCCATGATATTTAAATATTTTCACCGATAATCAAGTACGATGACTTGTAGGTAACTAGAGACTGAGTGAATAGGAATTAGGAAGTATGTGATACGGCGAAGATAAGGAAATGGGTCAACAGGATTTCAGAATGTTTGGTGTATGAAAGATGAAAAAGAAATGTAAGGTTAGGGCAGATATGAAAATAATAAGTTAGGTGTTAAGGTACAAAAGAGGATAGAATAAGAAATTAATTAATTACGGGTAGTGTACATATTGCAGTGAAAACAAGAGAGAATAGGTTTAGGTGGTTCGGTCACTATATGATAAGAGAGAGTGAGAGTGGCTAAAGAAGTTAATTTAGGGGGGAAATGAGGGGCGAGAAGACTAGCTGAAGAAAAGATGGATAGACAGAATACCGATCATATGGAGGTGTGGAATTAGAGTGGCTGAACCTTTATATAGCTGTGAGAGACGGGGGAAGAAAATGTGTAAAGGTAGAATAGTTATGTTAACAATGCTGAATACGTAGGGAAGGATCTTGAATTGCAAAGGCCATTTGACTCCATGGCTGAAACTATACCGTTATCGGTTGATATAGGTTTACAACCTCGACTTATAGGATAGAATAAAAAGATTTGTTGCTGGTTGGGATGTCAGCGCACTATTTGTTTTCCATCTTTGACCCACGCGTAGCATACCAAATGTGCGATTAAGAAAACACTAAAATTATTGTGTGTGGGTCAGAGAGAGAAATAAATGGTGCGCTAAAAATCTGACATCCTCTTAAGTGTTATCAAGTTGAAGAAGCAGTTGATTGTTGACAATTTGACATTTAACATTAACTGTGGTAGGTATTATGATTGGAAGTAAAAGTAATTAGCAGGGCTGTGAATTTAATGCAATGAAAAAAAGTATAATAATAAATAATAATTCAAATTGGTTTACAAAAAAAAAATTCTTTATTCACACACTTGGTAGGTAGGTACCTATTTATTTTTCTAACGGATGAACCGAAAATATAAAAACATTTTAAGAAAATAAGCAAAAAAAAAATATTAATTTATAGACAAAATTAAACAATATTGATAAAAACAATACTTACCTAACTCAAAAGATTCATCAATTTTTCTTTTTTTTTGAAAATATGTTCACAGGTTTATACAAATTACAATTACGCCTGTTAAATTATAACTTGATATTATATTATTATACACCCCAGTGCCAACAAGCACCCACCCACCCAATTTAGGTGGTTCATTTGAACCACCTAAAGTACGTACTCGGCGCCACTGACTACAACATTCTAGTAGAGTCTGAAAAAATTTGGTCCCATGACTCTGATCACATAAACTTTAAATACTAAACTACGGGTCTGAAATTTAGTTTATATAGATCTAAATAATCCAAAACATATATTGCTTCAAAATATAAAAATAAAGTATCTTGTATTGTAATAGGTAGGTAACTATCAAAAAAAAAAAAACTAAAAAAAATCATACTTGAAATCTATGTATAATATTATACGTATATTGTAATAAATTCTCAAATGTTTATTATAGTACATTATAAAAAATTAACTAAAGTTCAATATAATACATTATAACACGTGTTCAAATGTACATTTTACATCACATATTTTGTTAATTCACACAGTCTCTCTTCAATTTCAAATTATCTACAAAATATAAATGTTTAGTAAATTGGAAGACTTGATTAAGTATTTAATCATTTATCTAAAAGAGATGTGCCGGGTCGCCACATTACTATATCGAGGGGCCATGGTGCAAGTGACGTCCATAAATATCATAACATATATTATGTTTGAAATACAAACTTTATATTTCACTAACTGTTAATATTATGAAAAAATATTACGAAATGTACTATACTCATATTATATTATGATTGTATTAGATACAAACTCTTGAATTAAGAGTTATGTTTGAGGATTTATTAATTTCCTAAAAGGAAATGCCTTAAGGTTGCCTCAGTAGATTGAGGGGCCGTAGTTAAAGTGCCGTCCACCAATAAAGTACCGGGAAAAAAACGATTAATTCAAATATAGAAGGTACTTAAATCATATACTTTTATCAAAGTATGATTGTGTTAGTCACAGTCTTGTGTAAATGATATTGTCTTATGTTTTCCCAATCTAATTATACAAAATACTGAAAATTAATGAAATCAAAAATATTAATGCAATAGAGAGACGTGCATTGATTTACAAATTGTCTTAAATTTACTTTTTGCATAGAGAATATGAAGGTGGGTGGGATGGGCTTTTAATATCAGAGTATGGGGGACATGGCTGGGATTTCATATTATGAATTGATATATTTGCGGACACTGGACGACCAACAGGACCATCCTCCATAACATGTTTCAATAAGTCCAAAATAAAATTAATTGAATACGTTATAAAATTGATCCCATGCTCGACATTATCCTGGTATTTTTAAAAAAATATGAAGTTAAAAAAAATCTTTAAAAATATTGTTCTAAAAAAAATCTTTCATATGCATGTGTTGTCTCCAAGTGTGTGTTGTGAGAGGATAGATGCTGATAATAGAGACTCGTTGATCGCTTTTATGTGCTTCAAATTGTGTGACAAGAGTGAGCTGGATATGGCTCCATCATAGATAATAAATATATGGATAGGACATAATGGTCTTATCAGCGGTCTTCGAGGGGAACAATTGAGGCCAAATAAAGTATACCTATATCGAGTATCGACTATCATATAAAGGAGCCTCAACTGCCTTCCCCTCCGGGAACGTGGCCTCAAATGTATTTAACATAGACGTGGCCTATCCATATCTTTATTATCTATGGGCTCCATCCATAGCATGGATTAAGGTGTCAACAATCAAAGGTTCAACTTGATAATCAAACACTTAAGTTCGGCAACCTGCAACTCAGGATCTTTTTATTCAAAGTGTCCTAATAAGTCATAAGAAGGTTAGTTAGGTAAACCTATGGTTGGTTGAAGCTATGGTGCTGATGGACGACTATCGAGACTGGTGGTGAGCTTTGCGAAGATCTTTTTCTACTAACTATCAAGGTATTCGATATTGTAAAATAACAATGAAAGAAAATATTTAAAATATTATTAATTGGTTCGGTTAGGTAAGGATAGGATAGGAAATTAGACGTTAACTAATCATATAGTTTTTAACACGGTCTTAAAGACTGTCAGCTAGAGTTGTACCAGTATAGTTATTAAAAATTTAATACAGCAAACATTAAATAATGATGTTTTTTACCACGACAAATTATAAAATATAAAAAAATATTATTTTATTAGGATTTTATAATGTTTTCAAAACTCATGAGTTTTTGTAAATAGAAAATGTATAAAAATCAATAGTTTTTTAAATTAAAATATGGTTTGTGTTGTGGGTATCCTATTGTCAAGAATTCTCAAGATTTCCTTCCCACATTTTGTACATCCTTAATTAAATTACATTCTTTTATACATTTTCTAATACATATATACAGTGATAAACCTCTGATCATAATAACTGTTCGTATTATTAATGTAAACAATATCTAATTTTTGGAATGTAGTTATTAGGTACTGTTGTATTAGCTTCAAGCGTATTCTTTTTTGTTTAGTGTTATTTCACCCAGGTTTCTCAAACCATTTTTTTTTCAATTCTTTTGAATTCTAATAGATTGATTGTATAAATATATTTCAAGATTAACCGGTTATACCTAGGAGTACACTGAGTACCTGTGTACTACTATAAATTGAAAAGAGGCTGTCTCACGTTCACCATTCAATTTAATTTCTATATGGGACGTTTTTGATTTTTTGATATATATATTAATTTAAAAACATTTAAAAACTGTTAAGATTTTGGATATTTTAGTTTGAAATATTTAAGTGTGCCGTTTACTATTTAAATTTTTCTATAATTTTTTTGTTTTCTAAAATGCATTTGTCTGCGGACGCTTACACCTACCATCAATTTTTTTTAAAGATTTTAACTCTAGCTGATATTTTGAACATTTCAATTTTATTCGTAATTTTTTTAACTGTTGTTGTCTTTTTTGTAGATATTTTTTAAACATTGATAACCTGATACCTTCTGTATTATCATTCTTTAGTGAGATTTACATTTAGAATAGTTTTTCTGTTTAAAATTCTGGGCATTTTTGTTTGTACTTTGTAATGTGTATTCCTAAAGTAAAATTGTTTCTAAATATTTTATTGGTATTCTAAAATGCATTTGCCTGCGGGCGCCAACACAAACCTTCAATTTTTTTTTTTAGTAATGTGACTCTAGTTAAATTTTTGTGTAGACTTGAACATTGATAATCGGGTACCGGGACCCGGACATTTTGGCGGGGCCATTTCGGCGTGGCCGTATTGGCGTTGCCACTTCGGCGTAACCATTCCTGGCGTCCCCTATGACTATTTGGCGTAAGACTATTTTGGCGTTTTAGGTGTTGGCGCCGCCCGTTTGGCGTAATAAAAAATATATATATAATATAACTACAAAAGCAGACTGATGTGACTGTATATCTGTCGTTTGTGCGTGTATGTTGAGGGTAATCAGTGTCAGTAATCAGTTGTCATACAATTTAATATTACTAATCAGTGGTAATCGATAAGGGCTCAACTAAAGATCCATTTGAGATCGAGGTATAGTCACCTAATCAGTTGTAATCGACAATGGGCTCAAGTAAAGAGCATTCGCGGTCGAGGAAATATACACCCACGATGGATCTATGTACACATTTGACTGCATTAATTTTAATTAAAACAAAACAATTTGGGAGATGCCGATACAAAAAATGATTGCCTGTCGTATTCATACTCAACTGAAACGTCATCCAAGTAAAATTATTTTACTATTCAATAAATGTATGATAGAATGTTTTAATAATAGTTATTTAAATAATAATAGGACGAAATATTATAGGTGTTAAGATTCCAAATGATCATAACCATGATTCAGAGGCAGCTTTGATTGAAGCAATGTGGGCAATTACAAATATGAAACAACGAGCTAAAGACACTCTAGATAAATAGTCTTACGCCAAAAATAAATATACGCCAAATTGCCATACGCCAAATGGTTACGCCAATTGGCACGCCAAAATGGCCACGCCAAAAGGGCTACGCAGATGTCCTAGATCGTCTGGTACCATAGTGATAGTCCTCTTAAATTAACTTACCTATAATTATTTTGAATAGTTTTGTCATTAAGATATGGACATCGTAGTTTGAACGGTTTACCGTGATACATACTAATTAATTTTTTCTAAATTTTTTTTTTTGTTTTACTTAAATGCATTTCCATGCGGGCGCCAACCATACCCTTTCATTTTTTTTTCAGTAGTGTGACTCTAGTTGAATTTTTGTGGAGACTTGAGACATTGATAATCTGGTACCCTTGATAATCTTCGTAATTTAAAACTACCTATAATTATTTTTAATGTTTTTTATTTAAGATTATGGACACCTTAGTTGAACTCTTTAACTGTGTTTCCACTATTATATTTTTTCTAATTTTTTTTTGTTTTCTAAAATGCATTGCCTGCGGGCGCCAAACACCCCCTTTCAATTTTTTTTTTAGTAGTGTGACTCTAGTGATTTTTGTGGAGACTTGAACATGATATTCTGGTAGGTAGCCTATGAATAATCCTTCTAAAAGAACTGTACCCAAATTATTGTGAATAGTTTTTCATTTAAGATTATGGACAATCTTAGTTTGAACTCTTTACGTGTGTACCTACTATTTATTTTCTAAATTTTTTTCTTGTTTCTGAAATGCATTTGACTGCAGGTGCCAACACCACCTTCAATTTTTTTTTTTGTAGTATTTTTTTTTTGTTTTCTTAATGCATTGCCTGCGGGCGCCAACATCCCTGTAAATTTTTTTGTGCAGTAGTGTGCTATGGTGAATTTTTGTGTAGACTTGAACATTGAAATCTGAGTACCCTTTGAATAATTCTTCTTAATGAATACTATAATTATTATTGAATAGTTGTTTTGTCTAGAGTTTTTGGTTATTTTAGTTTGTTATGTGTATTCCCGCATAAGATTTTTCCAAATTTTTTCCCGAAATTTATTTTTTGGTTTTCTAAAAGCATAATGTAATATTTGGGGCCCTGCTGGGGGCGCCACACATCCCTTCAATTTTTTTTTTATGATGTTAACTCTAGTTAAATTTTTTGAACATTGATAAACCTGGTACCCTCTGAATAATTCTTCTTTAAGAACTACTATATTATTACTGAATCGTATTTCGTATAAGAGTTTGGTATGGGAGTTTGTTAGGTTGTTATTCCCACATTAAATTGTTTCTCACTCGAATTATTTTTTGGTTTTCTAAAATGCATTGCCTGCGGCGACAAAAAAGCATACCATCAATTTTTTTTTATGATTTTAACTTAGTTAAAATTTTTGAACATTGATATAACTGGTGCCTATGAATAATCCTTCTAATGAACTACCTATGATATATTCTGAAAAGTTTTTTCGTCTAAGAGTTTTTGGTATTTTAGTGTTGTTATGTGTATTCCTAAATTAAAATTTTTTCCAAATTTTTTCCGAAATGGTTTTTTTTATTTTGTTTTTTTGAAAATGAATTTGCATTGCCTGCAGGCGCAACACCCTCCTTCAATTTTTTTTTTTAGTAATGTAATCTAGTTGAATTTAGATTCTGATTAACAACCGATGAATGTATTGATTTTACAATGATGTGTTTTTTTTTAATTTTTTTTTGTGTCCGTCATCACCTTTTAGGACAGTAAAAGTTCTTGGATTTTCTTCAACAGTAACTTTTCTGATAGGATACCCTCTATATTATCATTCTTTGTAAGCTTATCAATTTAAAAGTTTTTCTGTTTAATTTAAAATTCTGCGACATTTTTGTGTTGTACTTTGTAATGTGTATTCCTAAAGTAAAATTTTTTTTAAATTTTTTTTTTGTTTTCTGAAATAAATTTGCGCTGCGGGTGCCAACCCCCCCCCCCCTTTAAATTTTTTTTTTTGTAATGTTACTTAGTTGAATTTTTGTGTAGACTTGAACATTATAACCTGGTGCCTTATGAATAATCCTTCTTTTATAAATACCTATAATTATTCTGAAATGTTTTGCCTGTCGAAGGGAGTTTGAGTATTTTAGTTTGTAATTTGTATTCCTGAAGTAAATTTTTTTCCAAATTTAGTTTTTTTGGTTTTCTAAAATGCATTTGCGTGCGGGCGCCAGCACCCTACTTCAAATTTTTTTTTCTTACGTATTAAGTTGAATTTTTTGTATGGACTTGAATATTGATAACCTGGTACCCTATGAATAATCCATCATTAATGAACTAAATATTTTGAATAGTTTTTTTTTGTTTATGTTTTTGGACATTTTAGTTTAAAATTTGTAATGTGTATTCCCACAATATGATTTATTTAAAATTGTTTTTTGTTTTTAATATGCAATTGCCTGGGGGCGCCCACATCTCCTTTTCAATTTTTTTTTATGAATTTATCTTTAGGTATTGAATTTGTATACATTTTTTAAGCATTGACAACCCGGTGCCCTATGAATAATCCATCATTAATTAACTAAATATTTTGAATGGTTTTTTGTTAAGATTCCGGACATTTTAGTTTAATGTTTATACTGCGTATTCCCAAAATATAATTTATTTTAATTTTCTTTTGTTTTCTAAAATGTATTTTGCCTGTACCTCCTTCAATATTTTTTTTTAGGAATGTAAAATTCGAATTTTTTGTATTGACTTCAATATTGATAACCTGGTGCCCTTTGAATAATCCTTCTTTATTGAACTAAATATGTGAATAGTTTTTTTTTGTTTAAGATTCTGGACATTTTAGTTTGAAGTTTGTAATGTATGTTCCCACAATTAGGAATACATATAGTCAACTGTCAACTGTCAACTGTCCATCCTGACCACCCATGTGAACGCTTATGAATAATATACTTATATACTCGTGTACCTATTGTAATAGTGTTAAACAGGAATATGAGTGTTGTTATGTCATTTAAAACACAAAAATTATTAATAGTTTTGTTTTTTTTACATAAATGTACATTACATAATTATAATGCATTGTAATCCTATTTATCTCTTGTTTACTTTAACACAATGCTTCAAAAGTTGTTATTTAATTATTGGTACAATATTTGTAAATTATTAAATTTAACTACACCTACTATAATTAGTAATAGTAATAAATCTGTGTATAGTCTATTTAAATACAAATTAAATAATATCAAAGAGCACGGTAGTCGAGTTCTAGTTGATAACTGACTTATGAATAAATGTAATTTTCGTTAGATATAAAAGTATTAAATCCTTGAATACAATATTTAAAAATACAAACTCTGTACCTATAATAAAAATAATATTATTTATTGGTGGGTTTATATAATATCTGCAACGCTTAGGTCATAAGAATATTGTAGAACATTTTACTGCAAGATGCGTATTTCTTTAGAAATGGTATTCGTCAGTGATAATTTGCCAACTGGGAATAATATATCATAAGCAGACTGAAATGTGTGAACGTTGCATTGTTTCGAAGACTAAGTTTTGTAGCAGATTTTGATTCCGTCACAGGGTATGTATTTTCTTATTTTTCAGTAGGTTTCTTTTTATTATTTTTAATTGGTCAGAGCAGTTTTGCCCGAAACTTTTCAATTATTTGTATTGTAACTATACTGGTATAACACTATTCTGGCTCTCAATAAAGCCGTGATAAAAATCAGAAATTTGGTCAGGTATGATATTTTTCGTAAGTTATTCTTTTGAGTAAGGGAGTCGCTCAATAATATTTAAATATTTTCACCTATAATCAAGTACGGTGACTTGTAGGTAACTAGAGACTGAGTGAATAGGAAGTGTGTGGTATGGCGAAGATAAGGAAAGATGTCAACAGGATTTTAGAATGTTTGGCGTATGAAAGGGATAGACGAAAAAGAAATGTAAGGTTAGGTTAGCGAAGTGTGTGTAGCAGATATGAAAATGTTAATTTGGGTGTGTAAGGGACAAAGGAAGATATAATAGGAAATTTATAATTAAAGGTTGTGTAGGAGTTGTTTACATATTGTAGTGAAAACAAAGAGAATAGGTTGAGGTGGTTCGGTCACTGTATGATAAGATATGGTGAGAAGTCAGTCTTTAGTAGAAGAGATGGATAGACAGAATACCGATGATATGGAGAGCAAGAAAAGAGAGTGGCTGAACTGTATAGTGGTTGAGAAGGGTGAGAAGAAGAAGAAGAAGGTGAAGGTAGAATAGTTAGAATAGTTAGATAACAATGCCGAATTCGTAGGAAAGGATCTTGAATTGCAAAGCCACTGGACTTTTTGGCTGAAATTACCGTTATCAGTTGATATAGGTTTACAACCTAGACTAATGGAATAGAATAAAAAGATTGGTTCCATCTTTGACCCACGCGTAGCATACCAAATATACGATCAACAGAACCAACCCGAAGTTGTTACTTTTAATATTACATTAAAAATATTGAGTTTGACATGCGTCGCTACGTTGATATACTTGATGATATTTTGATTATTATATAAGTTATGGCTTATGATCGTGTAAATAATTAAAATTTAAAATTGTCTATAAACTATATTAGTCAAATCCAAAGACCAACACAAAAAATAAAAAAATAACTATTCTACTAAAAATAAAAATATATAATAGGTATATATTAGTATTAATACTTATAAGAAAAAAAAATATGCAATCCAAAATAAAATAAAATGTTATCACAGAAAAAATTAATTCAACAGTGAAAGGTTAAAATATTAAAGTTGATGATATAGGTTAAATCAATCTCATATTAAAAGTAACAACACTAACCAGAGTGATTCTAGCGTACGGGCAAGGTGAGCATTTTAAGTCGAAAAAATTAAAATAGTTCATTAAAATTTTTTAAACTTATCAGTTATACGTCACTAATGTCACTAATCATATAAGTAACTAATTTTTGTTAAAAAAATAAATTTTAATTATGTACAAGAATAATTTAATCTATATATATAAAATCCAAATACCACTGACTGACCGATCGCTGTATTTCAAAAACTACGCAACGTACCGACTTGAAATTTGGAATATAGGTTCTTCTCGTATTTTCATAAGCAGTTGTATATTTTACCTATATACGTATCATAAAATTATATTTATTATTTACAAATAATTAAGACTACACGTACGTCTGCAAACATTTCCAAATTCACTATTTTTGTCATAGTTACTTACATTTCAGCCTGTGGTACTATTCATACGCATAGCCAACAGTGTCATTTTTTTATATTTTAAACTCTTGCTTGTCCAATCACCATTATACACTGCAAAATTCAATGAATCTATCTAAAATTAAATTAAAACATAAATACTATATGTCTATATGAAAAAAGGTATTATTTTCCGATTCTGATGTATATATTGGCTTTCAAAAAAATGAATAATGCTGATTTGTCTTCTAATAAAAATACATAGTATTACAGATGATTCCGCGTCATTTTATCTAGACATCTAGTATATTATATGCAGTATCATTATTTTCATCCAAGAAACATCCTGCAATCCTGGTGCAGTGGTGTTTTTATTTTTATTTTGGGTGGGTTATCTTTACCCGCATCTAACTTCTCAAACGTTGCTTCAGTTAGTATCAAGTATATTAGCTAATTTAAAAAAAGTTAATACATTTCCATATTGTTGCATGGTATGTGCTAATCGATGAATTAAACACATGAAGCCAACCTTCTACGGCATTATTAGAATGAATGTGTGATGCAGTTCCATAATCACATCTTCATAGTTCAAACACAAACACAAACACAATGGAAAATTTTCATTTTTTAGTTTTCTACAAACTTTATGACTGATCCTAGTCAATATTGCGTTGAAGGAGAATTCCATCATATCAGTACGCCTTAACTCATTGAAATTTAAAATGTTTCAAACTTAGGACAAAGTTTGACTGAAGCCGAAATTGAGAAGTTGGATGCTGATGAAGTTGTAAAGTAATATAATATAAACCACCTAATAATAAAAATAATATAAAGGATTATAATAGTAATATATATCAGGTGGTTGTAAATCACACTATCAAAGCATTCCGCCAAAAACAATCATTCTAGATATTGTAGTAATATTATTGTACTAATATAAAATATATGTGCAGTGTATAGTCGTGTTAATCTAAATGACTGATTATAAAAAATTTTATTAATTTATTCTTGTTGTTCAAAAATGATGTATAACTGCTTTATCTGGGGTTGAATACTATGTTTATTGATTGTGTTTCGACTTATTTTTTACTACGAATTGTGTTTTTACATTAAATAAATTATTTAACATACATCGGTAAGTTTAGATTTATTAATATCATATATACGTACTTGTTCATTGATATCGTTAAGTAAATAGCATAATATGAAATACATATGCATTGTATATGTTAATATTGTCGATATAAATTTGAAGTTCAACGGAGATACCAATGATAGACCATTAAAATAAATCTGAAGATTAAAAAATAAATGTAATTAGTTAAGACGTATTTATGTAGACTGGAGTAATTTAACCATTATTGTCATGCTGGATAGTAATATTATAATTGATGATGTAGCAGCTATTTGAAGAAGTATAACTGGTCGAATTACTTTGTAGATATTTTTCATGTTTCTGGAATAAAATATTTGTATAAACAATTTATTTAGCCATGAACTTATTAATTATATTATTAACTTATACACAGCTGTATTTTAGTATTTTAGTTATAACAGCTAGTTAGATTATAATATGAAATATGATATAATATTTATGAATTATGAATTTCTACCTAGGTATATAATAATAGTTAATTATATATGCAATATGTTTTTGGCGAAAAATAGTTCCTCCTACTGTATTCATTTTTTAAAGAATAATAAATTTGCATTAGTTATAATTTATAATACATTTAATAAAAATATCTGTTAATGAAAATGTAGACTATAATCATATTATAGACCCAGGTTTCATCGATTCCGCCAGACCTTCTTATACTAGAGGATAAGGTATATCGATTCCGCCTGTACAGCTGGTAGTCTAAAAACAATCTATCGATTCCGCCAGGGAAAAAATAATATAATATTAGTTTGACATCATCACATTATAAAAAATAATATAATATACATTTTTCTATGTATATTGTATACAAAATACAAATAAATAATAATATGGTACAACTTTTGACATTTGATGACATCGTATAAGTATATAATGTATACATGATAACAAATTTTATCAAATTTAATTTGTATTATTTTGTGTGCATAATATTGTATTGTATTTATTTTATTTATTTAACTGTTGTATTATTTTATAAATATTATTTATATTGTAATGTATTAATTATTAATTTATTTTTAATATTTAAAATAATTGTTGAGTTATTTTGTAGATATAATATTATTATTATTATAACAGAAATAAGTTAACAGGTGCAGCAGGTACCAGGTTGATGTTAAAATTGGTGGGTGGCAAAATCTATAGGTTGTTATTAAAATACCTGATTTGGCGGAGTCGATACTGGCGGAATCGATAGGTCTCATTTGTAAGATGGAGAAAACGCATCCTCTTAATATTTGATTATTATAAGGTACGTTGTTAAAGTTAATCACGTATCATTTATACGAAAAAAATTCTTATTGTTTCAAAAACCATTATTGTCTGTGTTTTAAATCTTGAATAACGTTTTTCGTATAAGTGATAATAATAAAGTAAAACAGTAAATAAAAACGACAGAGTTACGTGAGAGATTACCCAGGTGTCTTTCGTACAGATGGAGCTATATTATTTTGTACTTTTTGTGAAACCAACATTTGGTCTTTGTCTGATAAAAAATCATAGATTACTCAACATTTAGGAACTTAAAAAAACACATTGAAAACATTAAGTTGAAATCAAACAAAGACCGGGTTAGTCAACAGTTTATAAAAAAACACGCGAGTTTGTGGCTAGTGGGGCCCTGCGTTTGGGTCATTCCATAAAACATCCAAACACAGTATAAAAATAAATCTGAAGATGACTTCTCGGCTTTCTGTGCACGGAGTGCTTGGGAAATTGGAAAGTGGGTGGAGATTTTGTCAATATCTGTCAAATTCCTTCCTGACAATAAATAGTCTGGTTTGTTGATAAATCCATTTAAACCTTCCACAAATTATAATTTTAAAAAAGGCAGACAAGTGTGTACCTACCGCTTTTCTGTACAGTTGTAGTCATCAAGCATATCGTTGTAATGGATGTGTTATAATACATGTATTTGAATTCAATGAGAAAAATCATACGAAAGACGATTCCAAGCGGAGACGTTGTGTCATACTTGTATAAATAATCAAATTTAATAATTAAAAAAAAATTTATAAAAATCGAAAATATCTCAAGGCTATATAAAATGGCACAACTTTCCGGTGAACTTTTTTTTTTTGATAGTTGTAGAAAATCTTATTAAGAATCTCGCTGCCGTAATTAATTATCCTGTGTTTTATATTTATTATTTAAATACCTATTCCGTGAAAATATTATATAATATTATAAAATACAAAATAAGTGTCGTATTGGTTCCCATAGGTATATCATTAGTTTTAACTATTCATAGCAAATATTAATTATATTTTTTGCTAATAATGATTGTTAAATATACAATTATATAATATTTAATCTATGCTAATTATATACATATAAAAAAGTAATAATAATAAATAAGTATCGTTTCTGAAAATTTTAGAAAAGGCGAGTAAAAATGCATAATTTAAGTTTCATCCCCTCGCAAAAATTAACCTCGACCTATATTATTACACGTTACCTATAATGAGTGTCTTGAAAAATATAAACATACTCGATACTCTTACACACAAATTTAGAGCAATTAAAACAATAACAAAACACATAATTACGTAAACATTTTTTATGAAATAAATGATTCAGTTATGCTCAAAACATTAAAACATTATATTATGTATTATCATCGATAACATTTTATGGTTTAAATAAATTTTGGAAATAAATATGGGCCCCAAATATCAATGGGCCCCGGAACCGTGCCGCCTTGCCCCCCCCCCTTCATCCGCGCTTGATTCCAATAGTCAATAGCTAAAAGGTATGTTACAGGATTGGGCAGTAGGTAATCAGTTGCGTGCATTAAAGTTATATTTCTAAGTTACATTTGAAACTTGTAACTTTGAAACTTGTAACCAGATACGTAATTGTCAAGTAAATGTAAAATATAACAAATTACATTTAAATAGCTAGCTAATAATTGGGTGATATCATATTGATTGGTATTAAAATTTTTGAAAATTGCCTTTTTATTTAATGTTTGAATGGAATTCGACTATAAATCCATTCGTGTGATTTCATACACTGACTATAATAAAGTATTTAGGTATACTTATTACTTCTTTTTTCAGTTTTCACCAACATTAGTACTTAGTAGGTAATATTGCAAGCGTACAAACATAAGTATTACTAGTGTTAAAAATGTTATTATTTTATTTTATAATTATTTAAAGGTATAGTAGGTTGACAATCGTCCAGAGAGTATTCCCCTGTCACTCGGGTTTTGATAACACCCATCACTCTCATATTTTCAATGTTCAAATCATTCATTAGAAAATGTATTCTTCTTACTGTCGACCCGGCATGAGCCTTATTATTATATTATATTAAATTTATTTATTAACGGGCTGAGCCCTATACACATAAGCACAATTTGGGGGGGGGGGTCTAGAGGGGATTATCTCCCCTAGTTTTATTTAAGCCTCCCTAAGTTTTTAAATATATTCATTCTTAAATCCACCTATTAAAAAAATTATGCGGGTCTGTATTGATTTTATAAATTTAGCCCCCTCAAATCAGTTGTCCAAATTGCGCCTATGCCTATACAATAGTTTAAGACATAGTACAGTGATATGTAATTTAAATAATTAATACAAATAACACAAATAAAATGTTTGTATAAGATAATAATTCCAGTAATAGTAAGTATAATAATGATAGTAGTAGTACATATACATATAGTAGCACCTAATTATAATTATATCAGTTTTGATAAATGGTGCTCTCATTGGCCAGCCGCATCATGATCTAACGGATTATTTCTGCCATAATTGCAGGTAGTTTGTGCAGGAACTACGAAAGGAACATGGTATCTAGTAGTGCGAGAAGGAACTTTGAAATTGACAAACGAAAGAAGTGAGGGAGCATCATTATAAAGACATCGGACTCTGCAGGAGCCTCACACAGTCACACAAGGCGGTTCTGTTTGTTGAAAAATTAATTTTATTTTTTAATAGCTGGTTATAAAGAAATCAAGTGGACTAGAAAATTCTGTTTTTTAAAAACTCGTAATTAAAAATTTAAATCGTATTATATTATTCGCTTTATGTTCTATTGACTATTGAAAAATGCAAACTAATAATAACCATACAAAAGAACAGGGCTACACTGCAAATGTATAAATATATTTTACTTGTTAAACACATTCCAATGAAAACTTGAAACAATTTCGACAAGGAATAATATAGATTTGATCTGAATAGCTACATATATAGTCAACTGTCAACATAATAGTTGTCAAAAAGTTATCGCTGAAAGTGTATCAGACCGATTATTTTACTAGATTAGTATACCTACTGTTTTTTATATTATTATAAAATAACACATACACATTATTTACAATTTTATAATTATTGTAGAATAGCCACAGAACTGTCCTTATAAATTGATCGATTATACCAACGCGTATGCATTGATATTATACATTACGGTTTTTATGCGTCAACTAAATTAAATAATTATCTCTTATCTAAACCGAATTAACGTGTTTTCCATAACGAATCTTAAACCTATATAATATGCGTCAGTTCATTGTGCAAAATACGACAAGCAACGTCCGATTTTTCAACTTAAAATTTTGTAAGTAAAATAAAATATATTTAAGAGTTCACGTAGTTATACTATTAAATGTTTAAAAATCATAAATAAACTATTTATATAATATATAATTATATATTATTTATTATTGTGTATTAATAAAACTTAATATTGGCTCAGTTTATAGGAAAATTACTTGCGCAAATATAATATGTCACATTATATTGTTACTTAATAATAATAATTATAATAATATAATCTCTTGTACTTTGTAGTAAGTAAACCAACATGTATCTATCAACTAGAATAAATAATTTTTCAACTAACATCCTCCTATAAGTTTCTGATAACTTCTAAGTGTCTTCCATTCTTTTTTAACCAAAAGTTTAGATCCTTCATACTTTTTATGAAACTAATATATTATATGATTTAAGTATCTAACTAGATTGATTATGATATATAATTTCAATCTTCATCCCAACTGTTTACAAGCTTTGCGTTTACATACTTTCTGTTATATCTATGATGTAGGTATTATATTTTATTGCAAAATTGAAGACATAATTATTGTTATTAGTATAATTATTATTATTATTATTATTATTATCAAACTAATAGTTATATTAATATTCAACATGTAACGAGCATGTATTAACATTTTGAGGTTTGATACAGTTGTGGTAAAACCCTATAATAACAATAAAAAATTGAATATTATGTATAGAAAAAAAAACATTTTCGGAAATTCTATTTTAAATACCGGCACAATTATAGGGAAATTTTGGAGGTAAACCATCGAAAATGAGTTATTAATTCCTACCAAAGCGATTGAAAAAAAATAATCATAAAAAAATCTTACGGCATATAATGTCCTTACTCAAGAATATTATTGTTTGTTGTTACATCTATGACTTTGGATCATAACCATATAGCTGATATATGAAGTTAATTTCTCGATACAAATTCTGCTCTATATAAAAAATATTTTACTGAAGATGGTTGCAAGTTATATACTGGGTTCTAAATAATAATATAATGTTTTGTGTTGAGACATGTCCAGTTTTCATTCGGACGTTGTGTGAAAAAAAAATACATCACATAAAATGTATTTTATTCTTTATATGTTCTCATTGAATCGACCAATAATACTATACTTATAGTAGGTGTATAATATGTGGTTAATAATATAGTCATAAAATCAATAATAATAGTAGTAATAATAATAATTAAGAACCAAATGTCATGTTCTTTTTAAAGTTATTATAATATTATGTTACAATATTACCAAATGCTTTCTAAGTAGGTGTACATACTTATACGTGATTGTCGCATTATAATCTATAATTCAGACACAAAGGAACAAAGGCTCAATTATTAAAATGTACGTTTATTTTTCTGGAGACAAAGAAAGCATATTTTTATTGAACTAAATATTTTGATCACACATAATATTTTTTTACCAATACTTATAGTTGGTACCTTAAGTAATCGTTAACTAACAAACACATTTAATATTTTAGAAATAATATAAGACGTAAATTTAAAAAAAAATTGTTTGGCCTTTGTTTGTATAAATGTCATAATTGTCAGCTAATTACATATTAATCGAATAAATAATATAAAAACACTTAAGTTATAATAATGATACATTCGAAATTGTTTGGTAATTTATATGAGTACGATCATTATTATACATCTAATCATCTATTTAAATGTATAGAACATCTCATCATTTTAAATAGTAAGAATACAATTCAATGTTCATTCATTTTTCAATTCGTATAAAATAAATGTTCGATTGTGAAGTAATACATCACAGTATCTGAAACTGTAATTTAAAAAAAGTTAGTACTCTTTATAAATAATTATAATTATTACAATTATAATATAATTACTAAAATTAAATTGCATTGATAATACGCTATGTTTTAAATTTATTTTTAATAGCACATAAAATAAATCGTGTTGATGTACATGAGTAAATTGTTTTTATATTTAAATCTACCTACTGTTTTTTTTTAACTATCTGATTTCTTGTTGTAAGGTATATATAAGTATTTTTAGTAATATTTTTATTAGCACGTATTTGAAATGTATTTATTTCACTATGTATAATTATTTTCTAAATTCGTTAAAGAAAATTTGGGAGGTGCCCAATTATTTAATGCATCGATTTGAACACCCAAATCCTCTTATGCATGCCTCTGCTTGGATTCAAATTTAAATATATTATTATGAAAACTTATCTACATTTTTATACACATAACAATCAAAATTATATTTTTTAAATAAACAAATTAAATTAAATGTTTAGGTATGCAATATGCATTATATTTCCATATTATAAACACGTGATCTGCTTTTATTCCAGCTATTTCTGAAAAATAAAATACATTTAAGTACATCATGCAGATATAGCTAACATTTGATTAAATGTTCTGACGGTTCTTTGTCAATCGTTAGTTTTGCTTACCAACTTTTCCACAGTCCCTGGTACACTTAAACTCTTAATGACTCCCTTATTTTTTTTTTTTTTTTACACAGCAATCGATGTTCATAAAAAACCTGTTCGTGGTCTGTCATATATGTTGACCCCCGACTTAAACCTCATATAATGAATTGTAATATTGAATTTTCTGTGTTGGAAATCGATTACTAGTCTTGCCGAAAAATATTGTACAGGAATCGGGTACACGTGTATAAATAATATACATGTATAATAACACAACAACATATTTTGCCGATACGTCAGCTCCGTCAGAGCCACACCGCATCAAACATGTCATCGTTTTGCCTGATGTCCGTGATCTTCATGACCGTGACCACGGTTTTGGTGGCACACGTCGCATTCACCGGGTGCACCGCTTCTGATGACAGATCGGGCATGAGTGACATTCGTCAGGCCGAGAGAGACGTCGAATACAACGAAAGCAACTCCGACAGCGATGAAGGTTTTTTTTTAGTTTCACAAATTTTTTCGGACGCAGTAAACAAGATAAAAACGACGACAAACCGGATTTCATCACCACTTTCGACTTGATCAGGCTTTTGGACGAGAAATACGCTATGAAGCAATTCTATTGCGTCATTAACGAGGATCCGTGTGACTCCGTCGGAAAGAGGCTCAAAGGTATGATGCGTAGTAAAATAATAGAATGCGGTTAAGGTACCTACAAAGAATCACGGACGTTTCGCGTCCCCGTTAATAATATTAAGATAGGAAGTTTGGCCCCTCGCGGTATTTTAAACCACTACATTTAAATTGCTATTTTTTAAAACGTAAAATTGCAATACGATTTGTATAAATAAAATTATAAACATTATAAAGTATATCATTACCAAACTATAATATCATTTTTATTGGTTGAATTTAATTTTTGAATAATATAACTTACCTAACTTATAATTAAACCATGTAAAAATATAATACATTTAGATACAATACATTTAAATAATTATTTATTTTTTGATATTTCAGTCACTATTTATTTTAAATTAAAAATTGCAATACTATATATATTATAATTATTTACATTAAAATCAATTATTTTTTTCAAAAATATAAAATGTCAGTATAAGTGTTAAATTTAAATTCTTTGCCTACAGTATAATATAGATAATTTTCATCCTTCAAATTTAATTTTTAAATAATATAAGGAAACTATGGCTAATAATAATAATACTTAATGTCTTAATCGTATAATGCCATAACAGGCCAACAGGGTATTATAGGTTAGTATTATAGGTTTACAAATTCGGGGGAAACGTAAAATAAGTCTTAACTCTAAATATTCTGAAAATTTAATTGTGTATAGAAAATTATGTTTTAATTAATAGTGGAATGTTTCAAATTTCTAATAAGTTTTCTTCTTTGAGGATAAATTGTTATTAAAAGTTTAAGTAAATAATGTCATGAAATATTATGTCACTTCAATCGGTCTTAAACAATATGACTGAACATAGTTTATGCGACTTTCACTAAACTTTTTATTATTTCCAGTAATAATATTGTATTGTCGTGGTTGATGAATTTCGTGAAATTTAAACTTCATATTATACATATAAATAAAATTAAATATTTTCGATAATTTTTAGAAGTGGTATAAAAATCTTACGAGGAAAATGTATTAAGTTTTCAAGCAATTTTAACATACATAAATCGAACATTTTTAATGCTCCACGGGGTGTTGACAGGAACAAAAATAAATAAAGTAACACACATCGTTAGAAATTTAATCCAACCATCGCTCCGCTCAGAATCTAAAGTTAAAATTTGTTAACTTTAAAAGTATAAATATTTGCCAATATTTAACCACTTAAAACTATTCTTTGTTGTCCTCTTAATAAACTAATAATCTACTTAAACTATCTTGCAATAAAGGTTTTTAATTACAAAAATAGTAAATTAAAAGTAAAAAACATCCCTAATTAACATTAAAAAAAGTAAAATAATAATTTCACCTAATTTATTGCACGTAGTATAGGTACCTACTAAGTATAGTAAGTATGTAGAATTCGAATTTCTATAAATAACATTCTTAAACTTCGTTCTTAACGTTTAGTTCAGACTTTAGACCTATAAAAAAATAACTCAAATTATCATGTTCATATATTATTATTATTAAATAAATAATATTTTTAATTTAAATTTATTGACTTAACATTTTTCACTATTATAAATCTATTGTAAGTGGTAAATTATTACATCAGTGGTCTGTACATCCTAAGAATTAAATTAATTAATTTGTAAATGTCTGTGATATACGTCGTATCATCAGTATCACTATCACACTATTAGAGTCTATATAATAACAAGATAAACTTGAAAATTATTATATTTTTGTATGATAGAATATTATAATAATAATCACTTTGAATAGTTTTCATTTTGTAGAAAAAAAATGCACTTTGTGAGCCATTCATAAAAAGTAAATAAGGCCTATAAGCTGTATAGTGTATACAGCTAATAAACTGTAAAAAAAATATAATATATATTATTCTGTTCCTTTTTTATACAAATATATTTTTAATCAACTCTCTTTTTTTTTTAAGTACAATCATTAGTACGTAAAATGATCGTATTTACTTAAAATATTATACGTTATTTTCCAGCTACTATACCCGAAGAAATAAACAGGGATTGCGAACGCTGTACCGCAACAGAGAGCAACAATATCCGACGAATTTTGAATTACGTGAAGAAACACTATCCAAAATTTTGGGAGCGTGTTGAACCAATTTATAGAGATAACAAGACTGCTTAAACTGTTAATTTCGTTAAAATACAATAAAATAATAATTAGTAACAGCATAAATAACGACACATTTTTCATAAATAATTAATATTTATTTTAACAGAAACATTTATTATATTATCTAATTTTTATAAGCATATAATTACATTATATTAAAATACCTTAAGTAGTCAGAAATACATTATTTGCTTTGCACTGGTTCTAATACAACCGGAAGTGCATAGAAAAAGTTTAAGAAATAAAGAATGAAATACGAATTAATGTTTAGCAGCCGCAGCCCTTTCCGCGTCGAATTTTTCGATCTTCTTTTTGTATTCGCCGTTGGGTCGTATTTGGCGGTCAAATGATCAAAGTCGGTAGAACGGTTCTTGATCAAAAACTTGATTACTTTTTCTGATCTGTCTTTTTGTACAGTTGTACATTTGCTGCAGTCCGTTTTCAATGCGTCTGGTAAAACTTCTGTAAATTTAATCAGACAAGAAAATATAATTATAACACCTGTACATTATTATGAAAAAGAAGTTTAAAAAACAATCAATAAACATTTCAATATAGCTAGGAAAAAGTTAATGATAAACCGCACATTTTACGTATCGACTTTGTTTTTTTCTAAATACTATACACGGTAATTCGGCTCAGATGAAAAAGAATTACAACACCCGGTGAAAGTGAGTCTGACCGAGTCAGCAAGGTCTTGTCGATATAATTTTATGTTTAATGTGAAAGTGAAAACCGTAATCATATGAATACAAATAAAAATATTATTGTTAGTGTTGTTCTTATATTGATCGTTAACGGTAACTTGGTTAAGTATAACATTATCATCATGTATTATTGTTATATCGATATGTACTCAATATGATAATTTAGTATGATTGTCAGATAAATAAAATTATATTATATACTGACAAACGTATAGCATTTTATACAGTATGAACAATATTAAATATAATATATGATATGGTTTTTTTTTTTTTTTTTAATTGGTAATTTTTTGATATTTATATAATATAGTAGTTGTTATAGAGTTAATAGTATATCCCAAAAGTATATAGATATTACAATTTTTAAAAATGTACCGATAATTAATCAATTTCATTATAATTTTAATTGTATAAGATACTTGAAAATTGAAATACTAAAATATAATATACGTTTGTTCTTATTATATGACTTACTCTTCAATTCTCGACCTTCGTTGGTGCAATTTCCCTGGTCGAGCAAACACTTGATGTAGCTGGTTAAAATTCTGTCGTTGTTCAACACCTTGTCCACGTCAAAGTTGTCGAATTTAGTTGTGTACTTTTCTTCGGCCAATGTGAAGCACACAAGCGACGCGACCAGAACAACAAATAAGTTAAGATGAGCCATTTTTTTTACGTTTTAACGAATAAATATTCTGGCAAAAGTAGTTTCGGTCAAATCGGAAATATCTGAGAATACTAAACAAACCAAGGCATCTGCATAGCCTTATATACCATTGCCACAGCGATCAGATTAAAGAGAGGAAGTACAGAGAGTTCGGTATAAGTGGGAGAGCCGGAGAAGTACCTATACCGGTTTTGAATAACATGTCCATTATTGTAAGTATTAAATAAATTTGAAAAATATACACTTACGTATTATAATAGATGTTGCACGGATAGTAAACAATTTTAAATTAAATATGAACTCGATTAATTACGATTTATAAATTACATCTATGATAAAGGTACAATATAATACAAGGTATACCTATGCCATATTATTATTAAATGAAAAAAACTAGACACGCCATATACATAACTATGATTCATAATTTGTTTTGTACAATTAGTAATTATACGCTTCAAATATATAATATACTTATAAATGTTTTCCATTAGTGCAAATACTTTTTAATAAACATTTTAACTCTTTTCAACAAAAATGTACATAAGTATACAATTAATTAAATATTTTATTTTTGTTTTTTATAAACTATGCTATATATTATACCTAGGTCATTATAATGGCATTGATATGAAAATAACAATCATGTTGCATAAAAAAAAACCAAACTAAGTTTGTGATTTAATTGTAACTTAGGGGTTAAACGAAATAATATTATAATACTGTTTATTTAAGTAATTAGGTAGTTAAATTTCAAAATTATTTACAGTGTTATAGAGCACTAATAAGGTTATGGCAGTAGTCACTGTCCACTGAACATTAAACATTTTAAATATGCTTCAATATTGATTGACGTTGTAAAATTTATTAATTAACCGAACGACTATAAAATTAAAATATATAATTATAATCGGTAAGAAGTAGTAATTTGGTATAGGTACTATACCTACAGATTGTCAAGGATTGTGATTTTAGATTATGTGAAAAATGAAATGAATCGTTATAATTAGTTTTAACAATTATTTAAAGTGCCTTTTGTGTTAACACAGGTTTTTGAACTTAAACTAATTAATTTATATGGCCATAGCAATTTCCGGAAGCCATTTACCTAATTTCTGTTAATCCAAAAGATAATTATTTTCAAATTCCCCACAACATGTAACGGAAAAGTGCTTTCAAAGTAACATTTTACAAAAATTATTTCGTCATAATATTTAAATATATATTTAATATATTTTACTATCAATACATTTGTTTGTTAAATATAGAGCATATTTTTTTTAAATTTATTATATATTTTGACTTCTATAATTGTATGTCATGGAAAAGAAATCACGTCAACGACATTTTCGTCTCTGATTATAATATTATATCATTTAAAAGCAATAGTAGGTACAATTTTTTTTCTAAAAATGTATTAAGTTATGATTCATTATAAGAGGATGTCAGCCCACTATTTGTTTTCTCTCTCTGGCCCACGCGCAACATAGAAAAAACGTATCTGCGCAGAATTATTTTTTTCTATGTTTTTAAGTAATCTTAGTGTAAAATCACCCATTACAATAAAGATAGAGAATAATATTTTTGAGGGAATGACATATCGATTTCTATAAATATTGTTTTAAAACAATTTAAACATCATTTAAATTTACAACATTTTTTTGTTTATTTTGTAAGTTGAGTACAAAATCAAATAACAATAAAATATAAAATCGATACGTCATTCCCTCTAAAATATTATTTTTTATCTTTTTCGTGATGGGTGATTTTACTCTAAGATTACTTAAAAACATTCTGCGCAAATGCGTTTTGTCTGTGTTGCACGTGGGTCAGAGAGAGAAAACAAATAGTGCACTGACATCCTCATAATGGCATAATGTTCAATACTAGTTTAAGTTCAGTGAATAAATTTTTATCTAATTAAATTGTTATTTATTATTAATTTTGTTAATACGTGATTTTTATTATTTTGTAATTTAAAATATTAATAATTTAAATGTGCCTTATGTTAAAAAGAACAACATTTTATTTTATTTTATAAATTTCATTCCCTATTTACATTTTAAAATGTTAGGTGATAAATTAGATATTTATACTTTTTAGGTTTGTTCATATAAAAATATTTCAATTTGTGATAGAAATTAAATTAATTTAAGTTAATATTCCAACTGAATAATGTTCACAAAACTAATTGATTTTATATTATTATCTAATAGTATTACTACCTATCATATTGTATAATATTGTCGTATTCAAGTATTCAACCAGACATCAATTAATACTTATTAGTTATTAGACCTACTTAGGTACTAGTACTCTACTCGGTAGTTAGTACCCAATAGGCAATAAGTAATAAGTAATAACCATGTTTTATTGTTTTCCAATATGGTATTATTAGTGAAAACTGATTCGTGATTATACGTACATGTTTGACATGAAATAAGCTTTGTTTTTATAATAGCTTTACCGAACATTATTGTTTTGTAATTATACACAATAGGTACAAGACCACACTGAAGTAGTACAATAATTATATAAATTAAAAATTTTAAGGAACTAAGATGTAAATAACATGTAATACCTACTATAAAATATAAGTGCCTTTGCGTCAAATAATCTAATATCAATTATTAGCTTCTACCTAGGAGTCTAGGGCCATTTGTCGCTACGCCGTCCGGGGCTAGTTAGCGCTCTTTACTGTGTAATCTACCTACCTATGCCCCAAATGAAAAAAAATGTTTAAAATACAAATAAAAAAATTATAGAACATTTTTTTTATAAATAATTTATAATTTATATTTATATATTCATTTTATACATTGTTGAGTTTAGGATTATGTCTGTAGATCGATCTAGACAAAGTCTGCGAAATTTAGTTTATCTGTAGTTAAGTAATTAGTAATACTTTATTAACGCATGACGTACACATAAGTAATATTATAATGTAGTGCCTACAGCATGCTAAAAGTCTGTCTTATATAACCTATTAACCTTGTTATTGTAGTAATTTGCGAATACCTAACAACGATATGTTGTTATTATTTCACAAACAATGTTACTTTTTATACAATATTAAATTATATTCAACATTTCAACACACCCCCATAATTAATATTCTATACATTAGTGAATTAATGAAATTTCAACAGCGATAATTTTTGTCTTAATTTTTCAAATTTTTCCTTAGGAAATGGTTTAGTGAATATATTGTTCTTTCGTCTCAACGCTGTAGTCGAAATAAGTTTTCTTCAAACTTTTCCCTGATGAAGTGGTACCTGCCGTCGATGTGTTTATAGTCCTTTTGTGAAACTCTGGATTTTTCACAAGTCGAATTGCACCTTTCGTTATCCACGTATAAATGTTGGTTGTTCGCCCATCATATCGTTACATATTGCCTCGCCTAATCTGTTGTTCCAAACCAAACTTTTGACTGTTGTGCATGCCGAGATATATTCTGCTTGACTTGAGCTGATCGTTAGTATGGATTTCCTCTGCGCTTGCCATGACACCGTAGACAGCCCTAGCATGAACAGATGACCTGAAGTTGAACGACTTGTCTCTAAGTCTCCTGCATAGTCAGAATCTGAATGCACACTTAAATGAATGCCGTTTTTATATCAAACTGTTTTAGCTCATAATTTTCTGCTGCTGTGACGGCTAAAATTGTTCTGATTGATTCATACCGTACTACTGGCAAAAATGTTCCCGTATAATCAATACCATATTTTTGTCTTGATCCGTTAACGACTAACCGAGCTTTAAAACGATCGTTATGTTTTATTTTATAAACCCTCGAACTGTTTATATTATTTGCTCTTACCGGAAAATGTAACATAAGATTCCTCATAAGTTTGTCTACTTTTATCAAAAAAAATGTTTACAAGCAAATCAAATTAAATTTTTATGAGCGTTTGAAATTCATATTTTTACAATATTGGATATTCACTCGTTTCTCATGTACCGATTTTGTTATTTTATGGTAATTAATAAACGAATAAAAGTAGATATATGAAAATTTCACTGGATATTTATATTCTCATTTTCTATACACCATCATATTTTGAAAATATTTTGACTCTTTTTGAGCTGTTTACGGGTATTGTTAGTTTTCAATTATTTTAGTTTTTTTCTATAATTGTCAATACAATTTTATTTGTTGGGTAAAAAAGCGTAAAAATTTAATACAAGGCTCCTGATATATTGCTTAAATGGCAGTTGAAAAATATTAAAAATATATAGGCTTAATTTTTTTTTATAAGCATTTTAAGTTCAAGTGTTACAATAACCTGGTTTTCTGATAGCTTTATTTTTATTCCCAGATTTCCAATTCTTCTTTGGATTATTTGCCGTTTTGATTTTCCATCACTGTTATACTTCTTTGTTGTTACCTTGATTCTTCAATTAATAATCTACTCGTTAAGTTATTAATTTTTTATCACCTGCTGGGATAGAGTCCTAAGCACTGTAAAAATGATTATACATATCAGGTAAAGTCATTAAATATTTTTGTCATAACCATATTGTCCGTTACTGGTTCCTCTGCTAGCTTCAGTTTTATTCCCAATTTTTCTATTTTGGAAATATGAGTCAATATATCATCCGTCGATTCCATTGAATAACTAAAATACTTTTGTTGAAACAAATGTAAACTTGCTTCTGACTTTTGTTCGTAAATACTGAGAAGTTTTTCCCACATTTCAAACGCACACTCATAGTTAATCAAATTTTGTAATGGACCATTGTCCACCGAAGTAACAATTAATTTTCTTTAAATCTATCATAATATTCAATTTTCAAATATTGTAAATAGGTTTTCTGTTTTAAAATAATATATATGTAGGTACCGTAATATTATGCAGATAATCAGTTAGCAATAATACGATATAATACGACATTAACAACTAAAGTGTACGGGTGACAAATCGATTTTTAGAAGGACATTTCTAGTGGTAATTATATAATTTACAACGGGCTCATGAACGTTAAAAACTGGACTGTATTCAAAAAAAATGACTTACCACTTAAGTATACCACCAATAAAATAAACTGGTTTCATTTTGTAAAAATAATGAGAAATTATAATATACCTAGTACCTACTTATAAGTATATATATTAATTTATAATATTATTATTTACTTTTTTTGCTTTATTATTTTTTACTTAAACTATTTTATGTATATTTTTTTTATCTATCATGACTGTAATATTCCTAATTGAAATGAAAGTTAAATTTTTAAATTTTTGGGATTTTTATGAATTTTGTTAAAATTTTAACTTTAAATGCTTATTGAACCAAAACTTATGCCTATGCATTTTTATGATGTTTAAACTTAAAAATCTTAAATTATTTATTATCCATATAATATTATATATATGTACAATATGTAAATTTATGTAATTATGACTACAATTCATATTAATTAATCCAATTTATTTTTAACTATTTGTATCTATTTTATACATATGATTTATGACATTCGTTGAATTTTCAATCAAAAATGAATTTTTATACCCTTCTATTGTTCAGAATGTTGATGCGCCTATGATGTACTTACGTTAATTTGTTGCCGGTAAACAGACGATGCGTAAATGATATATGACCCTACAAACATAATCCTAAACTCAACATATGTTGAAACATTTGTCTTGATATGTATACTATAAAACCGTACTCAAGATCCTTTAAAATATAAAAACAAAAATGTAATTTAAAAACCTTTAGGTAGTTCTTTTAATTTAATAAAATAAAATTGTACATTTTAGTTGAACTATTTACATTAATTGCATTCATTATATCTTCATAATTGATTTATAAATTGTCTTTTAATTGTATTTACCATATATATTATAGATAAGCCATAACTCATAAGTGATTACTGATTAAATCTTGCTTGCTCTGTAGTAGGTTGTAACTTGTAGGTCATGATTACTTTTTTGATTAATTTTAATTTTATAAAGCTGTTTACAGTTTACTCGTGAAACTGAAGTAACTAAAATTGTAATGTATATTTGGTAAGCATCCTGTAGTTTATTTTTGTAATAAAAATTCAACACTTCAAAAAACCTATTGCTTTTTTTAACTTCCAAGTTGTAACTTTTAAACGTTGTTTTTAAAGTCTCTAATTCTGAAATGAATTCAACTTTGTCAAGGTAATTTTCATATTTATTACACAGTATTTTAATTATTGTTTAGAACCGACAGTGATCTAAAAATCCCGTCAGGTTTGGTTTTGTCCAATGACAAGTATATACTAGCTAGTAAGGTAATAACAATAAACCATCATACAACGCGTTAACACCAGTCAAAAGTAAGTTTTAAAATTTCTAAATAATAAATGTGCAATATTTATTAACTTTTTGTCTTATCAGGTTCGGAAATTTGTTATATGAATAAAGATTCACACATACAATGTGTTCCAACATTTTAAATTTTTCCAATATTCCTATTATCCAAACTACATATCCATTCTCCGTGATAAATACATAATATATTTATATTCGGTTTTCTCAGTGGAAACTGGAAACTATAATAAAATTCCGATTTAAAAGTATAAATTTCAAAAATGTCAACTTTACTTGCGAAAGAACGACACTAAAATATTTTGACGTTAAGAGCATTATTATTTATTTAGTTTTTACTTACATAACTAGGATGGGAATATAATATTATAATTTATAAATTATAATACAATGCGTTTCCGCCGAAAATTCCAAGTAACCAGTGCGACCACCCATGAACCTATATATACTCTATAGGCTGTAACTATACCTACGCTTCAGCATTATCCCGAATTAACTTCTTCGATGTAGTAAGGAGTTTAATATGCATAATATTATTCATATGAACAACACGTCAAGATATCTGGTTTTGCCTTTAGGCCTATTGGATGTAATTTATATTAAACAAATACAAGCACAATTCACGTATAAAAAAAACACACACAAATAATATCATCCTGTCAGCTTTACATAACGAGTTCCAAGATTTCACATGGAGTTTCTTTAGCCGATATACCTAAAACATTTGAATTGTTAATCCAAAACCACTGTCTTGTGAAAGACAAGACCGTAATCAAAACTGCACAGATGTTTATCACATTTATGTTTAATACATTTCCATAGTAAGTAATAGCAGGTACATACATTATATACATTATCATAAAGTATGGGTTCCGTGGTTCAACTTTTTTTTTAACCACGACTGTCAAAAAAGTTGATTGAGTACGTCTTATACAGTCCGTGCAGGAACAGTGATTTTCTAGAAATTATATACAAATTGTGTAGGAAATTTCTAGTAGCACCATCATTCGTGTCAAATTTAACAAGGCTATATTTTGAGTACATATTGTAATAAATACTAATATGTACCTAGGTAGTCGAAAATGTATGTTCAAGACGAATGCGTTAGAAATGAATCTTTTCTTGTACGAAAATAACGTATAGTGTAGATATTTTCAATATAACTTGAGATCAGGTAAAAAAAAATGTTTTTAAACTTAAGGACAGAGGGAACTGGGGAAGTTATTACGAATTAGTTATTATTTATTAAAATACTTTCAAACATCATAATAGAATCGAGTCAAAAAAATTAATAGTACTCCATGGATTCAATTAAGTTTAAAATAAATCTCCTATACCTACTTGCAATTAATATTGTAGGCTGTGGTAACTGGTAATAAGTGGTGAGTTGCGCCAAAAGACAAACTCTAGAACAATTTCAGATCTTCATCGTTGTGTCGTACGACAACTATTAACTACCTACTATGACTGACAACTATAATGGTGGATTTAGGGGGGCGGCTTGGGAGTTTAAGCACCCACCGTTCTGCATATTGAACTTTTCTTTTTATTATAAATTACCTAGATATATTATGTTATCAGGTAGAACTAAACGCATCTGTTAGTTGTAGACAACAGGTTTAGAATACCTACCACCAAAAAAATAAGTAAATTTGGTTTTTACCCTTAAATTGTTCATAATAAGTATGTACTTAGGAGCTTTACCATCAACATAGCACTCGCCATAAAAAAATCCTAGGTCCGCCACTGCTGACGACTAGCAAGTAATGGCACAGTAGACTATATGGTAACAGCTGCCAGATGGTCACCGTGTTATAGGTTGGTACTTACATATTATAATTATCATCAAAACACAATAAATTATCGAGTCTGTTAAATGAAGTTGACGTGACTGTTCAAGGAAGAATTATTTAAAATCGAAAAAAGAAATCAAATAACCAACTAATTAAAACAGTAATAAAAAAAGTACTACTAGGTAATCCTCCACGGTATGTTTGAAGACTAAAATATTACTAAACAATTTTTAAACAGAATTGCGCATTATATTACCTCTAATTATTATTACTGTAATACTTAATACTTGTCATTATTTTTTATATTTAAATATGTGATAAATTACAACCATTATAAACTAATATGGTTTTTGAACGCAATAACGTAAATATATTTCCTACGATTTTCTAACTCTCGGATATATTAACTTTTTAGCGTATTTTAATTTTAACATATAATGATATTGTAATTATGTTGCCGTCTAATTTAAAATCAATAGAAAATGCTCACAATGAAATATATTTTGTGTTTTTAGATCATTTTTTTTTCTTCACAAAAACAAGATCTTCTTAATTAAAACATATAAGTTATAATATTTTAAACACACATATTTTCCACTTAAGGTCAAACCTTAACAAATCTATATTATTTAAATGATTATACTATCGAATTTTGCAGTGTTTATATATATATTGTACATTTGTACAACAATACCAGAGCATATTATTGTATTATATATTACATATACTACTATATGATGTATCAATATTTAGCACGCCTACCCTCATATAGTATTATGTACTTAGTATTTACTATTTATTCGTCATAACTAAGGCTGTGAATTTAATGCTCTATACAATCTCATCAAATGTAATAAAAAAAGGAAAGTGTACCAAAAATTAAAAAAAAATGCAAAATAAAAGTTTTAAAATTGAATTTGTTGCTGCATATAGTTCAAACTTTCTATTAACAGAGCTACGTTTTACTATAATCTAAAATGTTTGCTTTGCTACAGATTCACGTCCCTAAATCCAAATCATTATTCGTGACATTATGTATTATATAAATATACAATATTATAATAATTTATACCTAACTTACATACTCGCTCAGAACAAGCGAATTGTAGGTACTATTACCAATCACGCTATATATTAGTTAAATGTATTGTTTTGTTTTCGTTTCGTTTCACGAAAGTATGGCGGGTGTACCTATATACAATATATAGTTAGTAAAACGTGATTATACAGATCATGATATATGCTCGGACACACATAAAACGGGTTGTACTTATTTTCTACCTATATTATTATATATGTATATTATACACGGGATTATTTTTTTTCTCACGACGTTTCGACCAGTTTTTTTATATGGGTGATGGTAACACACGAATGGCTTTAAAAAAATTATTTATGATGCAGAAGAAGTAATTTAGAGATCAATTCACCGACCGGGTTTATGTACCTACGTCATTCGGATTTTATTATGCACATTTAATGGGCACCAATGTGTTCGGTAAAAATAATACGTGTAAGCGATTTGTCTCGGAACGCACGTAAAACATACGCAGAGTGTGTGTAACATATGTATAAAAATAATATAATATGCATTTTATTATCTGTATAATATCGCTTATGTGTATACCACTCGTGTTTGCAGGTACCTTTGTATATTATTATTATTATTATTCTTATGGGTATTTTGGCGAGAAAAAAATTGAAACCAACCATTGTCGATTGCAGCGTACAATAATGCATTTCAACCTCGGAATCGCGAAGGCCGACAACACTACCGTAGTACCGTGCTGTTTAAAAATCAATTATCATTGAATCTCGATGTGTATGAATATAATTTTGTCATTTGTTAAGATATAATATCTGTAAGTAAGTTTTTTTTTTTTTTATTATCATTAACGGCATAATGGAGAAATTATAATTCATACCTATTATTATACTTATTAGCATTCGGCAGTATTGATTTTATTCGAAAACACTGTGACCTTTATTCTAACACTCAATAGTATCGTCAAAATATATTATGTTACATTGGAAACATTAATTGCCTTTTTATTTATTAATATTTGTTGATGGCAAATCAATAGCCGCGAATTATGCAACTGTATGATAGAATACCTACACAATAACAATAAAGTGTAGACGGTAAGTGGGTAGGTAGTACTATAGGTACTTGAGTAGTTTTACAGTTTTAAAAAAAAAGATATATATTGCTTATTTCTGTATTATTGTTTAGCAATACGTTATATCTAAAAAGTAATATATTACTCTCCCAGAAACATTTTCAACACCCTGCTCGTTGTAAAAGAAAGAATAATTTATTATTATTTAATAAATTATTTTTATTTGATGTTATAATAAGTTTTATTAATAAGGAATAATACAAAACCTCGTAAAAAAATAAATAATGCGTGCCATATGGAACGGATATAATAAATATTATTATTTTAATACTAAAACCACAATCATATATTTTGATTCATCGTTAATTTTAGTTTTTTAATTTTTGTCAAAAACTACAATTACTTACGTAAGAAAATAATTATTTAAAATATAAAAAAAATATTCATTATCATAGATTATTAATTAAATAATGATATGCATTTGTCCTTCATCGAATTTAAACATATGTTGTTACATAAGTATTGTTTTGAAGTATTAAATTACATTTTCTATCAATATTTTCCGATATAAGTGACGACATTCAAGTTTTCAATTTATATTACTGTTGAACACTGACCACTGTTGTTCATCTATAATCATTCCATTATAAGTACCGAATTTAAATTTATTCGCATATTTTAGATTCTGAATAAACGATGAATAAAAGAATTGTTTTTTAAATTTATTGGTATAAACGACAATCGGCTTTAAAAACACCGTTTTTTCAATAGTTTTTTAAGCTCAAATTTGGATAAAATTAGATATTTAAATAAAGATTAACGATTTTGGTTTTGAGCTGTAATTTAAAAATATCATTCGTAGGTATACTCGAAAGTGAAACTTCTAAAGTATATTATTATATACATTATAAGATAATAAACAAATAATATAAATTAAACTTGCCGGCAACCGTATCAATAATAACAAAATAAATATAATATAAAATATCCTGGCCTGACAAACCCTCTCCGCTCGGTACCGTTTTCCGTTTGTAATGATATTATATCATTGAATTCAAATTAACCACCGTCCATTACAGTGGCCCACTTGTAATCTACTGTAGGGCTGGCAGTATTTCAAATTTTGATACCAGCTTCTGGTATTACCGTATTTGTTTACTACCGGTATCTACGGCATTACCGAGGTACGGTAATGCCGTAGATATCGTACGATTCATACTTCGGTATAATTATCAAAAATACCATAACCTTGGCAAATTTATTAGTGTTTCCAAGTTTCCAGCCTAGGATAAGGCTATTAATTATCATTATATAATTTCATTACGATTATATAAAAATAAGGAATAATAAATGTAAGTACCTATACGGTTTTTTCGGTAATTACCGTGGCATGGTATTTTCGGTAACAACAGTAATTACCGATTCAAGGTATAACGGTATACTAAAATACCGAAAATACCACCAGCCCTAATCTACTGTACGGCAGAACAACATCCCTTACCCGCTTTTTTTATATTTTATATAATAAACACGTGATCTGCTTTGTAGGTATGTCAAATTTTGATTAATATTAAAATATATAGACAGATGATAGAATAGCTGCTTAAACTTGTGTTTTGAAATATTAATAAAAATTGAACATTATATAGATCCATATTAAAATTGTATGGTTCATAAATCATCAGATAGCATTTTCGCCGAATGATGCGTATTAAATAAATATAATTTAAGCCATTAGATATCACAGATAATTTATTCTTATTTTGTTTGGGATAATTATTATATTTTCATATATTATTATAATATGACATAATAAGAAATAATTACATTTTTTTATTCACGCAATCCTTTAGATATTTTAAATAATATATAGGTACCCAAAGAAAAACAGAAAAAATGTTTCAGGGAGTGTTTTTACTTTTTAAAATTTGAATGTTGAAAATTATATAAATTATAAATATTATAAAGTATTATATTTAAATAGTTACGTAAGTTATACATTTTAAGCAGTTGTTTAAGTAGAATATTCGGTATAATTTCTTTTCTCCCTTATTAGCCAATGATTTAGCCTGATTATTACAATAATTTTTTAAACTGTTGTACCTATAGTTTTCCAAAATAAAAAGTATACGTATATTATTGTAACTAATAATTAATACAACACTTTTATAAAATATGAACTACAACATTCTTAAGTAGATATTCTATATAGGCATAGTGATTAATGGCATATTTTCACATATAGGTATATTATAAAGAACATAATAAGTTGTACATTATATCTGTAGTCTTTATTATCAAAATAAAATACAACAAAACAATAAAATATTACACCGATAAAGTTTTTTTTACTTTTGTTGTGCTTAAAAATTACTGATAAAATCAAACAAGTTATTTTTAAATAACAAAATATTAAGTCTTAAAAGCCACAAATCAGTTTTTAGCATACACTTTACAAAATTGGTAATATAGAATAATGAAAAATATTCCCCATATAAAAATATATAGCTACAAATAGTTTGCCTCGGAGATGAGAAATTGAATATCATTCTCCCCAGTAATAATCTAAATGACTGTACATTAATATGTTTGCCATAAGAATATTTTCTGCCAGCATCACTAGACAGTACAGATAGCAATTTGGCATACTATATACAATTATTACTTACGATAATATTACGCCAATGTAAACAAGTAGTTATTAGTTATTACTTATTTGTTTCGTGACGTTCGTGTGGATCATTATAAAAAGTAGAATCGATTTGTTGACGAACGGTTATTGCCAAACACGTTGATGTCTACAATGCAGCCTGTTTGCATTTTAGAATAATTAATTTTCTGTTTACTGTGTACCTACTACCTACTGTATATATACACGTATAGGTACTCTGGATATTGGATATACCCATAGGTACTTTCTCTTAGGAAGCATTTAAATTAATTTATCCTTCAAACGAGTCGAGTGTTTTGTTTTTTTTCTTTTTAGAATTCTTAGAATATCTATTACACAGAGATTTTGATTTGAATAAACGTTTTAAAAAAAAACCCTGTTTACCGAATGAATATATGAATATAAAATATGATTATGTACGTCATGAATCATGATTACGTAAAAACTATATTCCTTCCATATCAATAATAATAATAGGTATGTACCAATTTAATAGTAGGTACTTACCTATATAGTGGGTTACCACTGTTTCCAGCTATTTGGTTATTCCTTCTCAACCGAAATTGTTTCTGCGAATCCTACGTATTTATGGAAGTTTTTTTTAATCATTCCACGGTAAGGTATTATTAATTGCAGATCATTTTTCATAACAAGATTGATATATTATGTTATGTTAATAATATGTTATTATAATGACTTACTATAGTGACTTTTATGAAGGTGCGTAGAACAATAATAATAATTTATTAAAATACATTTTATACCTTAATAATAATAGTTGTTACTTACCTATAGGCTATAACTTTTAAAATGCACAAACAATTTAGGTACAATTTTAAAATACTCATAACTTACTTTAAAATTAAAATAATATAATTGGTGTTATTTCATTAAATGGCAGCAAGTGCCAATAATCGTAAGGAAAAATGTAAAGCCAATCGCTTTGCTCGCGTGCACTAGGGATCTTTTTATATTTAATAACAATATATAACATATATAAATACCAAAATCTGTATATTTTTAACAGTGTATGTCTGTATATACTATATACATAATAGTATAATACATTATACTTATACGGTTATACGTATACAAATATAATATTTATATGAAAATATGAAATGAAAAATGTTATTAGGGTAAATTTAGTCTATAATCCATGACATAATTATTATATAAGTTATAACGTTATTTTATTATTTGTGCAGTTATGTTATATTTTACAAACAAATCGACAAATCAATGAAATAGTATTGTATTTTATAGGTATAAAGCATATCTTTTCACCTGCTACATAATACCAGGAGGCGCAAGTGCGCCGTCATGCACCCCTTTAATTACGCCTTTGTTGAGAAAGTACAGTTTGCCTGGTTACGCGAATGTGAGACTGAGCGTCCACGTCCCTTTAAGAGAAGAAAATACGATTATCTTATTTAAACATTTTAAATTATCTTTAAAATAAACTGTAGTACTGTACGATTATAGTTGTACATTATTATTATTATTGTTACCAGTACTTACCTAGTACCTACCTATCTACGTTTGAAAGAAATGATAAATTGTGTGTGAAAAACGATTCCAAACGAATCACTTATTGCATCTAATTTACCCGAAAACAATCGAGTTTTTTTTTTAATTGTATGTTTTAGCATAGATCTCGTACCTACACATTTTATTTCGTTAATTCTTGATATACACGCGTCACTGGAAAACCCGAATCAGTTCAGTCGTAGAGAATCACAAATATTTACAGTTAATCTTGATAGCACAGACTCCTGCAGTAAATATAATTTAATTATAATATATATATATATGTAGTTGTGATAAATAGGTATCATGTTTCTTAACTAAAATGTTTTTAACCTCGTCAAACTAATATTAATTGATTCTCCATCAGATATTTCGAGCAAACCGGTATTTATATTATGTGGGACGTTTGAATAATAATACATTCTGTGAATTATGGTTAAGTGTTTGTGGCAGAAAATTTATGAGATGTACAATACTGCTATATAGCCACACAGGTAGGACAAGGTAGGTATTTGTTGCGAATTTGAGATTTATAAATTAGTTTCGTTTGATGTTTCGTCAAGTCCTGCACGAACAGACTAATTAAAATAACCATTAATTTAAAATGTAATATTTCCGACTTTAAAAGCAATAAATAAAAAGGTTATATATAGTTTTAATGATTTTATAATTAAAATAAATTAAATTAAATACATTTTTTTAATGAAAAATACAAATTCATCTTATTAAAAAAAACATTATTAATTATAGGTATGACTTCTTGTACTTTTTTGTAGATCTAAAAGATACTATTTTTAATGCATATTTCGACTATTTCAGCATAACTTCTTAGTTCTAATTAGGTGCTTACCAATAAAATTACAAGAAATAGTTATGTATGATATAAAATTATGAAATAATTAGAATTTTAAAATAATTAACCACCATAAAAAATAATGAATCCGTGTTAATTAAAATATTTAAAGAGTTTAAAAATTAAAAATTAAATCAGCTATGAAGGATATTGAGTTAATTTCTTACCACGCCGCAGTCAATATAGTTTATTTATATTTCATATATAGTAGATATTTATGTATACAACTATTAAAGTAAAATAAAATAATTTATCAACTCAAATTGTGATTTTTCATAAAAAACTTTTAATCCGAAAAAGAATTATCTAAATAACTTTGAAGGTTATTGACATGCAATCTTTCTGAATCCTTGATAACTTGAAATAGGCTATGGTTTAAGTTAAGCCTGTAAAAAACATCATGTTATTACATCGGGTTTATTGCTATAAGAAAATGACTCTTTAATTCTTATAATGTGACCTTTAATTTCTAACATGGGAATTTTCTTTTTTTTTTATAAGATAACGTATTTTAGCAAGACCATAAATGTAAAACTTGTTTATAAACTATTAAATTAGTTTTTTTTATCAAGATTTCTTCATAAAATAGGTACAATTCAATTTATTGAAGTAAATTAATTTAATACAAATTAAAAGACTATCAAGAAAGTTCTTAATATTATAAAATATAATAAATTGTAATTTGTTGGTACGTGGAAAACACAAAAACGTAGCTCAAATAAAAAAAATCTATGATCCAAGTCGATGTCTGTTGTTTACATTATTAAATTTCTGCCGAAGCAATTAAATGAACGCTTATTTTAAAGCGTTAAATATTATACAATGCCATGTAATATAGGGTCCAAGTGATGCTCAGGAAACACTTTAAAGTTTGCTGGCGAGTGGGGGTGGGTGAATATTGATTGAAGACCAATATTATGAAGTAATTAAGTGTTAATAAAATTATGATAGATATCATAATAGAAATTTAGTCATTTTAATGGTAAGTTTTTCCAAAGTATGCGTTCTACAAAAAACTGGCAAAAACTAGATGCATCAATGCAACATTATATTTGGTGCATTAAATATATACAATTTTTATTAGTATAACAATACTATAGGTATAAGGGTAGGTACTATTATTTGAGCAACACAACTTATTTTTATATAGGTACACTTAATTATAGCCACTGATTATACTGTAAATAAGTATAATAACTACATAGGTACCTTATATAGATAATTATAAATTATAACTAATATTATTATAGAATATTGATTGATTTTGAAATATTTGTTTGATGGATATTTTGAATGAATATGTGAAATTTTACCATTAAAAACGTATTTGATCTAATTACGATTTTTTTTTTTTGTTCATGTGTGTTCCCTGCTTTCCTTACATACATTATTTATATAAAAGATTTGGATAGATTGACAAGTGTTTATTTAATAATTTTAAATTGCAAGTATTTTTAAAAATATTTTTATGGCTTATGCTGATGAATAATTATTACAATTTACAAAAAATGTGTATGTGTCATAATGGTCCTGATAGAGTAACAGTCATAAATGATAAACCATTCAATCAAAAGTCATAATACTCATATCACACTACTGGTTTTCTGTTAATTGTTTGATACAATTAAAAATTATCGTGATTTTAGTCAATATCAATAAAATACACTTAAATCTTCCAATGATAAATAGAAAGTCTTAAAATGTGTACACCTTTATATTTATCGATTTTTGTAACTGCAGTGCAACCTATGTAAGTATAAATATATTTCATTATTATCATAAAACCATAACCGGTTTATTCAACACATAGCTGTAAGTTTTGATTTTTATTTAAAAATTAAAATATTTGTATACTTTTTTTAAGGAATACTTCGAGAATATATTATAAACACTCTCATTTGACATTTTACTATTATTATAACATAATTACCTACGTTTATAATTTTAGATATAATATTTTAATTGGTATTTTTTTGTATTTATGAAGGTCGTAGTTTATTGATTTATTGATGTTACAATAATGTGATAAATTGTTAAGTAATTAACTCTAATAATTAATAACTAACAAAATAATTATTATGTACCTATTGTACCAACAGTTCAAATAAAATGTTATTTCATCGACAAGTCACTTCACTGCAAGTGTTGAGTATATTATATTATATTATTTATATATATATATCTATCTCAAAATATATAATATGTTATTGGTTATTTACTTATTTTTATTTAGTTGATTCTAGTATCTACAATTATAGTTGTAATTGTGATTATAATTTATAGGTACCTATACGGCTATACCATAGCTAGTGCCTAGTGGCTACTATAATCTATAACCAATATTATGTACATTGTACAATGTACTCCGAACGTGTAAACTCGTATTATAGTCCAATAGTCTATACTTTCTATTAATTTAAATTCGAAAATCTGAACAAGTTAATTTTGGTCTCCTATATTTTTTTTTTTTTTTATTGATCGTGAAGCTCGGCAACTTTGTACATTAGATGTTTGTTTAGTGGGTATCTGCCATGCCCGGGTGGGAGATTACGGCACTTCTCTCCGGACACCGTGACTTGCCTGAAGAAAAATGCCACCTGTGAACCGAGGTTTGAACCAGTGTCGGTGTGTGTCACAACCGACGCCTTAGTCCGCTCGGCCACTTCGTCCCCCGGTCTCCTATTTATAATATGAGGTTCAGGTAATATAATAATTAATAACTATAGTATTTTCAATGATTTTTCGTTTAGTATTTAACTTTAATGTTTAACCATTAGGTTATATAGATTGCATCATTTTACAATGTCCAACTATAATTTGCTCTATAAAGTTAAAGTCTCAATACTCAGATATTTTTAGCAGTCATATTTTGCTATGAAACACTTCTAACCCCAGCCGATTTTCTAACTGATAAATGTATACTTTTAAAAATTGATAATTTTATAAATACTCAATACCTATTATTTTTCGATCGTGATAATTTGTTACTTAAGTGAGATGAGCTCCGATAACCAGCTTTCGTATCCAGTTAGCTGACTAAACAAATAATTATATTTGACAAAATCTTCAAAAACGGTATCAGCTGCAGAATATATTTTAAATTTTTCAAACAATAATATAAAAATTAAATTCTTTCTTAATTTTTCTATTATATTCTGTCTTTAATATTTTATTTTGTGTAGAAAAATCACTTACCTTAATAGTAATATTTTTACAGAATAACAGTTAACTAATTACACTAAAATTAAATAGGTTATTAAAAATTAAAGTAAAAGCAAAGAACCATTTAAGGAATTATAACAAAATAAGCCAAAACTAAAATACCGTTAATAAAGCCAATATAGGTTGGTATATTATTATAGCAGAAACGTAGGTATCGATTGACGTGGTGATAATACCTACGTCACACGAATAATATAATGCATATATTACGGCGTAGCATGATGCACTAATGTACAGTAATACTAATATAAGTACCTGTACGTTGTAGGTAATTGAAAATAATAAATAATAACTAATTAAAACAAAGAACGAAAATCAAGTAGACTGCAAGATTTACTTATATCGCATAATAATAAACAAGGTATGATAAATGAGATCTGACGAAACTATATAATAATATACCTACCTTCAAAAGTTTAATGTATTATATACCTATCTATAATACACGCCCATTTAAATGCATAATACATCGATACTGAGCACTGAGCAGTAATAGACTATTTTAATCACACATCGAATTATTCGACGTAGGTTTATGTGCTACACGTGCGTCAATGTGGTTAAGTGGTCTTATGATGGATTGACGTGGTGAACTAGCCCCCGCCCCCTGGCCTATTTTATATTCGTATATTCTTTTCTCCGGCATTTATAAAGTGTTCTCATAATTATTTGTATAGGTACTTGGCAACCAACATTGGTAAACAAGTAAACAACTGTCAATGTTGTATTTATTTATATATATATATATAAACAGTTCTAAACTCTATTTAAATAGGTATATAGTACAAAATATTGTACAAAATGCAAATGCGATATAGGTAGTACGCACTGTCTTATAGAATAAGGATATAAAGGTAATGCGAAAATTAGACTGTCGTTTTATTAGACATCATATTACCTAATACTAATAACATACATTCCTAATACTTATATAAACTGGCATCTCTCTCCGTAGTCTCATAGAAATAATATATCCACGTTGTACATAATTTCCTTGTACATATTTTTTTTTTTCAATTATGATTATTTTTACGTTTGTGGTTTTTAACAATTAACAGTTGTTAGCGAAGGTTGCTATACAGATGGTATATTGTTGTATTTTATGTAACGGTGTATATTGTTATATTCTGTGGTGTAACCCTGGAAATAATAATTAATTATCAACAATTTCGTTTATCACTAACTCTGAGTGGAAATATTAAATACTTTTTATAAGATATTGGTTATGGTTTATTGGTATTTAAGATTTTGTTAAACTAAACCAAAATCTACTAATTTAAATAACTAAATATCATGTGTAAATTCAACTGATTACTAAATAATACCCATTTCCACCAAAAGTGTACTTTTTCTCCCACTCATGTCTCACGCGTTTTTACTTAAGTAGTTAAGTGTGCCTTGCCCTTTCGACCAAATTAGATATATTGTCCACGGTTCTATATAAATAATTTCTATACTCACCTACTATTAAGTATTGAAAAACAATATAATGTTATACAGTATACACATACATTTTAATAAAATTATTTTTATATTTTATTAAAAATTAACTGATTATAAGAACTTTGTAACTACCGGTATCGAAATCATGAGTTGTTCAGATACAGTGACATGGTAACATAGAACAGGGTGATCTAACCTTTTGTAGTTGGCGGGCCAATTTACACTTTCATAAAAACACTGGAGGCCGCCAAAAGAAAAAAAATCTCCTATCACGAGAATTCAGATTTGGTATGGTCTAGCTGTGACTGCTATACAAATACGATACTGGATACCTGTGTGAGCTGAATTGAATCATGGTTTCGGACGAGACGAGGCGAAGGAAATTAATATTACAGAGGTCCGAAATAGCTGATTCAATTGTACACTAGAATATTATATAAAAAAAAACTATTTATTTTTTTCATAAGGGTAAATAAATGGGGTGGTAATGTATTTGATTGGGAAGGAGGAAGATATATGTCGCTCAAGTGTCCGATATAGACATGTATAGTCCATACAAATGTACATCAAAATATTAGATACATATTTTTTTTTCTTTCAAAAGGGGGAATAAAATGGGAGGTAATGTATTTGATGGGAAAGTATGAAGTACCCAAGAGAAATATTTTTAAATTACAATTATTGTGGATTTACTCTCAACTTTTTATTTTAATTTTCACTAGCAACAACTTATTAGGAACATTGTAATACATTTTCAAGTGTTTTGACAAAACAACATTTTTTTTTTTCGTCAATATAAAAAAAATCTGATACAAATTGAAATTAATATTAAATGAATAGCTCAAAAAAAGTTAAAATATTTTGGAAACTTTATGACGTGCCTATAGAAAAATATAAAATGCTTAAACCGAAATCACTTTTGTCAAAAGCTGGTTTAAAAGTACCAACTTTCACATCAGAAAAGATACTGAAGTTGATAATCAAAGCATAATTATTTTGACTAATAATTATGGTGTGAACACTTACATACACACACACAATAAAAAAAACATAAATAATTTTAAAATCAATACAATCATCGCTCCGCTCAAAATCTGAAATTGTAGTGTACCTTTAAGTACTTTTTAATATAGATTTTTTTAAATATATCAATATAGGTTATCAATAATCATGCAATGGCGCAATCACAATTTGTATTAATAATAGTTGAGGCAAGTCTTACAAAAAATGGAACAAATGCACTTTACCAACCCATCATCGCTACCAAATAAAACGCATATCTTACAAAAAGCTCCTCCGAGTTTTTGGCTATAAGATAACCAGGGATACTAATTTATCCAGTAAAGTTTAAAGGAACGATTTTTATCTCCTTGAGAAATTAGAGGAAAAATAAAATTTTCATGTGGAACCCACGGATCACGTAGAACATCATAGTAACATACTCGTTAATTACTCGTAGTAACATAAAACACATTTTCAATAGAAAATTGACAGGGGGGCACGTGCCCCTGTGCCGCTCCCTTGAATCTGCCACTGACCCCATGCAAATTTTTCGCTGCGCTGCGCTCGGCCAACGATAAAAAGACATGATAAACGTAGCGTATGTTGCGCTCATATGTGTAAAAAACGCAAAATTGCCAACTTCCAAAGGCCATAACTTCAAAACTAAGTCCGACCACCAAATCCTGATTGCATCATTGTTCTTAAATAGTTAAAATAAGTAAGTTCCAAAAAAAATCGAAAAATTTGCATGGGGTGATAAAGTGCATTTTAGGACAATAAATGTGCACCCCATGTATTGGTAACGCAAAAAAAAAGCTAGGTGTAATAATATTATATAGGTACTTCAGTGGTACCTCGTACAGTCGTACCTATTAACATAATAACTACTATGCTATTAACAATGCTGAAAACATTAAAAATATTTTCAACCCAGTTAACTATTTTTTTAAAATTAAATTGAAAATTGAGTTAATATTTGCACGTTTTTATAGGGTTGGAGGTTAATTTTGAATGAAAACGTTCCTAATGCAGTTTGGCATTTGGTAATAGGTCATGTAGATGTAGTGATGTAGTATGTAATAAATTGTAGTTCTTTGTATACCTACCTTATGCAATTTTAGTACTTCTTGAACGTTTGATTTTAAATCGTCACAGCAATACGTATCGATACACTCAAATTTCTTTCTCAAAAATATGTATTTTACTGGTTAGGTTATGTCCACGGTTTCGTGTTAAGTCGTTTTAAGTCATAGACCTTATACAATCATACTAAGTAGTAAGTACCTAAGTATAAGGTCAATGTTTTAAGAGGACGCTACACCCGCATATATTGTCTCCGTCTTACAAATGTAAAACATGGAAAAAAAGGTTTTACGCGGATATAAGAACCACTCAGGCCGAAGTCCAAGTTAAGCAACTAAATATTCACACTATAAAGAGGATAACATTTACTGCGCAAAGTCGTTTTAATTCTTGATAGGTATCTGAACTAATAAAAAAGTTATTCAAGTTTGAAAAACTCAAAAATAATGAATATTTAAGCAATAAGAACTTTTTTGTATTTGTCACATTTAAAAAATAAAAACGATGTTTCACAGTAAATATGTTCACCTCTTTATAGTGTGAAAATTTGGTTGCTTAGTTTTGACTACAACCTGAGTGGTTCCTACACGCACAAAACAGTTTTTGCTAAGTTTCCTATTTCTGTGGTGGCGTGGTCCATCACAGTGGTTTACCCCATAGAGTATTACCCATGAACATTCATGTTTACAAGCTTATCAATAAACCATTATCAATGTATTGTGATAAGTGTTATCTCAATGTGTGCAAGGTGGACCAAATAAGTCCTAATCCACCTTTCAAATAATATTATCACAGAACAATATTATACTATATACAATTTACGCGTAAGGCATAATTATAATTTATAATTTGTTACAGTCGTTCCGCGTTCATATCGTTCTTATCCACGAGTACAAGGTAAATTTAACGTGTCTCGTCGATATAACCAATTTCGGATTATTTTGCATCTGAAAGTTGCTCGCGGGTCGCGTATTTCTGGTGTCCGAATAAATTTCACTTCACATCACTCAACTATGGTATTCGCTAAATGGAACAGCCCAGCGTTTCAAGCAGAACTTATCAGCTGCTAGACATGTCGGACTCCGGCAGCAGTTCATCTGCGCACATCCCGCCGTTGATATTGACTTCTCCGAGGAAGAAGAGATACAGAAAGTGAGTACACTCAGTGGCCAGTAGTCAACTACTGGTCTCATTGTCAGTATTGGTTTTAATTTGTTCTCGATTTATTTCATTATAGGTTTGGCAGCAATAGAGACAAGTTTGTTGAAAAGGTAACATTTGAAAAATGTCGCTTACAGTCGCGCACAGTATGTGTGTTTTTTGTTCTATCTGTTCTTATTGTCTGGTTGCTGACAATGAGTTGGTTCATCAATGCTTTACAAAACGAATTGGACAAATTCAACCATACCATTATAACAAGTAAGACTTCCAAATTGTTTTTGTCAATATTGTCATTTGTTTCCTCAAACCACTGATTTTCCACTCATGGTTCTACTTTCTACAATACATGTTTTTCCAATCATATGATATTTTTATGGATTTGTTTTTACACATACTTTTATTGTTTACAAAAATACATTAGTATTAGTACATTATAAAAGTATCCAATGAAAAAACCTTTACCTAGCTAACTTCATTTTTAAATCGTAAACAATTTTGTGAATGTAGTTTGATAACTAAGATACAAATTGATATAACTAGATAATTGTTAGTAATTGATTACCCAAGAATCACTATAATTATAGGTATTGTGATTTTTGAAGGTCATTATTTTTTTTTGTAACCTTGTATAAAATATAAAAACCAAATTCAATAATAAAATCATTGATGACAAGATTAATGACAAGATTTAGAATATTTGTTGCTTCATAATAATTTGTTTAACGGGACATTACTACACGAACATTTGTTGTCTCCGTCTTACAAGTACGTAACATAGCAAATTGTCACTCAGCAGAACACGTTTAGCTCCATTAGTTAAAAAATTAGAATGAATTGATCTCTTATAAAATTTAAATGTAAGATTATTCTCTAGGCTATCTCATGGGGTTTTTATTATATTTTAATTTCACAGCAAGTTATGAGTATTTTAAAACAGTAAATTGTTTGTACATATTAAAAAACTCATAACTCGCTTTAAAATTAAATTATAATAAAAAGCTGATGAGATTGCCTAGATAATAAACTTACCTGTTCTGCTGAGGGTAAAATTTACTATGTTATGCACTTGTAAGATGTAGATAACACATGCGGGTATCACGTCCTCTTAATCTGCAATAGTAGTAGGCTAGCAGCAGTACTTCAAGGAAGATACAAAGATGGTATAACGTCCTCTTAATAACTTTATACAGTGTGTAATCGCTAATGAGAACACTCAATATCTTTGAGTAGGACAATGCAATTTGAATTCAGTTTTCTATTTGGTTGTTATGACATAACAATACACTTTTTGTTGGTCTATGAATTTTTTTTAACTTAATTAGACTTGCGCATGCGCAATACAACTTTTTTTCTTAAATGACAACCACCTATTTTAACTACTAATTTTTTTTTGCATTTTGATAGTTGAACCAACTTTCTAAGTCCAAAATTTACCAAGTTACAACCAATCAAAATACGCGCAATTTTCAGTTTTTTTCATTGTAATTCTGAAAATAATTGTTCTAAAATTTTTTAGGATTAACATTTTCATTACTATTAATTTAGACGATATTTAAACGTTTGGTATCATAATTTTCACTTAATTTGTGAACTATGAATAACTTAAAGCAAATTTTAGAACATGCGCATGCACAAGTCTAATTAAGTTAAAAAAATGTATAGGCCATCAAAAAGTGTGTTGTTATGTCATAACAACCAAATAGAAAACAGAATTCAAATTGCATTGCCCTACTCAAAGATATTGAGTGTTCTCAATTAGCGATTACACACTGTATATTGACAATAAGTAAATTAAACTTAAATATAGTTATTAAATCTTTATGTGCTTATTATAAAAAATGAAACAAATTTGTTTTTTAAACTTTGTTTGTTTACTTGTGAAATTACTGCAAAATGTTTAAATAAATTTTTAATATAAATAAAATTGGTCCTGATATAAATTGTTTCAATCAATATTATTAGAATGTATTTATATGTCATGGAAAATATTACACATTATTTTAATTTTTTTAACTGTAGGTAAATTATTATGGTTTTAGTTTAATATTTATTAATTATAATCAATCAAAATGGTTTTAATTGATACCAATTTTAACTAAATTAAAATGACGAGCCATCATATAATATTAATAATATTAGTATTATATTTATATTCTTTATATAATATATGTATGTATAAGTATGTTAAACATTTTATATTTTTTTATTAGGTAAGTACCTATAGTATATATTTAAAAATATATTATGTATAAACTTGGTTTTATCTTCTATAGCAACTGTTGAAAAATAAATTAAAATTGTTGGACTTAACAAAATAATCATTATTTCATAAAAGTTAACATCAGTACCTATTGAGTTACCTAATATTTAAAAAAAAAGTGATGATTTCTGCTCTTAATCTAGTAATTTTTAATATCATCTGTCTTATGAAATAATCTAGAATAAATTAATAGTTAATATATATTTTTTAAAAATTGGATAAAAATTAAAATTTATATTACCCTTTTAAAAATTCAATTTTTTTTTTTCATGCATATACTTGTACACCAATATTATAATATAATAATATGCATACAGCATAACTATACTATACTTATTTATATAAAGACAATAAGTATACATATTACATAACATAAAATAACATTAACAACTAATTACACAAACTTAATAACTTAATTAATATACATATTAATGAAATTTGATTTTAAATTTAGTAAATAAAGGAAGGACATTTCCCCTAATATTCCACTCTTGTCTGTCCTTCTGACACACATTTATTATAATAACATGGCAAAATCAAATTTATTAATTATACTAACATTTAAATAAATAATTTAAAGAACAAAGTTATTATCTTATGAAAAAATTCAATTTAGATTTAACAGGTTTAGTAGAAAAACAGTAATGTAGGCCAGAACAATTTGATTGTTTTCTTTTTAAATTTAATTTGGCAATGACGAAATATTGTTGTTAGAGGCAGTTGTTGACTGCCTCCTGCTTTTGTCGCGCAGTTATTTCATAATATTAACATGATCTATCTTATTAGTTATTGCATTATTGCATAACTAACATAAAAAAATATTACTCTTTACTACGTTACATTTTAATGTATTTTCATACAAACAATTATTGTCATGTTGGTGATTTTGAATATAATAGGTCATTCAAATTTTACGTAATCTATTATTTTTTGTAAACAGAATACATTTATTATTATTTTATTTATTATTATTTATCTATTAAAATCTAGGTACTTCTTTCGTATTATTACAGATTAAATAAATGCAAAAATATAGTCTAGAGTATTATATTAAAAGACCCCACATAAATAGATTAAATAAATATATTGTCTGATTGATTAGTGTGATACTGGTACTCGTAGAAATAAAATGTGGTTATTTGCCATACCATTGGAATGATATACGTACTAACACAATTATTATTGGTCACTAGTTCCCTTTCCAATGGTTGTCGGTTAATGTGACACAAGTTAAGAGGACACTACACAGCCATTTGTTGTCTTCGTCTTACGTGTGTGTAACATAGCAAATTTATGCTCAGTAGAGCACGTTTAGCTTTGCTAGTTTAAAAACTATAGTGAATTGACCTATTATGAAACTTTATGGTAAGTACCATTATCTGTGTTTGTTTTTATGTGGGTTTTTTACAATAATTCAATTTTTAGTAAGTTATGCGTAAATAATATAGTGTAAATTAAATATGCTCATAACTCACTTAAAAACTGAATTATCGTAAAAATCCCTCTTACAAACACAGATAATATTCTTACAATCAAGTTTCATAATAACTTGTCGATTCACTCTAATTTTCAAACTAACTGAGTTAAACGTGCTCTGCTGAGCGTAAATTTGCTATGTTATGTACTTGTAAGACAGAGACAACAAATATCTGTGTAGCGTCCTCTTAAAGGACCGACCAATATACTAATGGATATTCTAGACAAATATACTTTGTAAGTACACCAGTTGTGGGAAACCAACTTAATGATTTAATTTCTATTTAGCCAGAATAAATTAATTGTAAAATAGTTATTTCTCGTTATTGCAGTTAAATGGTTAAACCCAACAGTTATACTTAATTAAAACTCTATTAATTAAATTTTTTCATCACTGTCCATAGCTGTTCTATAGCTGTTAAGGCAAAATATTGTCATGTACTCATGTATTATGCATAAATAATAGACTTAGAATTTAAAACTAATTAAAACTTACAAGTATAGTTAAGTTTCTAGGTCTAGGGTATAAATAGTTTATTTTGTTTAGAGCTTATAATTTGTTAATTATTACCTATTGTACATCCTTAGTTTACTATACTTTATACGATTAATTATTTATACCTATATCTGTGATCTGTATGACTGTATGACTGTATACTAAATGATTTAATGCAACATAACATAATTGTTTTGTACTGAAATGGACAATACATACCAAATTTTAAACATAATTTGTATAAAATATATTCAATATCAAACATTCAAGGTCTGGTATCTTTAAAGTATAAACATAGAACATAATATTACTGTTAAAATCAATAACCGTGTGATTTGAAAAAGAAAAGTTTTTTTATGTCCTATATCAATAATTATATTTCTTTGACTTAGAACTAAGACTTTTTTTTCTTTATAATTTAGATATGATTTATTTTATTTTTGTATAATATATTACAACTTGTTTATCGGCTAAATTTTATTTTATTATCTCAGATTTTAAAAAAAGAATGTATCTATAAGCTTGAACTAAGATATCTTAGTCTATGAGTAAAAATATACCTAATACAAAGATTAACAAGAAAGTGTTTAGGTTTATTTATCGGTAGGTTCGTGTAATTTAATTTTTCATAAAAATATTTATTACATTTTATATATGTATTATGTGAAAAGACCCAGGTTCAAAGTGTCTTATACAAATTATAAGGATTAAAAATATAATTTTTTTTTAAAGAAATGTTGTTTTGTAACGACTTGAAATCATATAAAAAAATTATTTTCATAAACGTTAATATTTTTTGAAAAAGGAACATCTTACGTTAAATTAATCACCCGTTATAACTCTATAGATTATATTTGTGACGAAAACTTATAAAACAAGCTATAAAATAAATCAACATGTGTAATTACTTAAAATTTACTTTAATAGTATTACTACACACAGGGAATTTATGTCGTAATTATAAAGAAAATGAAAAACATTTTTTTAATCATGCCCACCACACCCCGCGTCTAAACTAATCAAGTATCAACTCTTTTTGATATGATCTAACGCCGACATTAAAGTGGCTGTGAGGTGTGTAGAATTCGCTCTGAGTTGAAACTCGGGGCCGTAGATAAACATTTTATAGAGCCACATATCCGAGTAAAAACGTACCTATAGTCACGAACTCGACTGATGAACCAATTGGTATGTAATGATGCCACGACCAATATAATTCATTTTACGTAGATGAAATAAATTGTTTTTAAAAAGTTTTTGGAAAATTCAAGCATGCTCGGCCCGGGCACGTTACGCCACTGGCGGCGGCGGAAAATTACAGACTATTGATCAGACCGCGTGCATATATTGCTCCACCCACACCACCCCATCGGCGGCGGCGGCGACAGTTCAATTGTCTAAGTTCTAGCCATCGCTGCTGCAGACTGCAGTCGGCGAAACACGCGACCGCGAGAGACCATGTAAAAATCATTACACCGTCATTGTTGCAGTATTATATAACAACAATATTATATAATATACCATTATGTTGAGCCGAATCTACCTATAGTCTGTTCGTGTAAAGCGTATTCGTCAGTCGCGGGACAACCAAACTACCCCAGTATATACTACATACCCGCAGAATTCGCCCACTGTAAAGTTACTTGCTCGTCAAATCCACTCACCGCGTATCATTACCGTCTACCTCCATTCGCCTAGCCCATCCAAAACAGACGCGTCGTCGTCATGCCCGTGGCCGATGAGCAGTGACGTGAGCCGGCGATTCTCGTCGGCCGTCGGCGGCGGCGGCGGCAGTGGCTGCAAAAAAATGCGGAAACGGAAAGAACTGGACGCGCTGACCGGTTGCACGGTGGTCGGCGTCAACCGGAACCGCAGGCTGATGACGTGCTCGTCCGACTCGGACTCGTGTTCGTCGTCTCGGGCGCCGCCCACGCCCATAAAACTCCGGCGGCAGATCACACGCAGGCGAAAACGGACGTTCGTCGCCGACACCTGGTGCAGCGCCCTGAGGATGTTCCTGACGTTCGGCTGCGTTGTGTGGGTCGTGTTCGAGACGTACACGTTCCTCGACGTGCGCAAGATCCAAGCGCACTTGCAAACGCAACTCGACGAAGGTGTGTGATGGGGAGGGCATCGGTTGTGCAGTCGTGCCAGGGTTGGGGGTTGTTACTTTCGGTGAACTGACTGACTACGCGTGGTCTATATTGCGTAAAGATAATGATGATGATCATATTATGTACAGTAATATTATTCTCTTGTCGCTTATGTATCGAGAGCTCAAACATGATGTATGAGTTGTCGGTGAGAATGTGGGTGTCCACATATTGAACCCAAAACATAGTCATACGGTGTAATGTGTTCACCGGGGTGTTCACTGTTCACGTATGTTTTTGTATTATTTTTCTAAACATTGATACATTTTTTCCAGTTGCCGCCGGCAATCGTGGAGTTCCAGATGACCTACAGAAATGTCATGCCATGTCTAAACAGCTTCAACAAAACCAAACCGATATCAATCAACGTCTAACAGTGTACGACGGACAGATCACAAACTTAACACTACAGGTGAGTTTTATTTTCATGATTCATGTTACCTGATTACTAGATCATGAGATTGCTATTATAATAATTTATAGATAATAATAAAATACATTGTTAATATTCACTGTACGGGTTATAGAGAGAGTTAAATATAGTTTTATATTTTACCACATACTGTTCCAATTGAAAAATATTTTATTTCACATTACTTTATTCAAATTTTAGGTTGCTAATTTGGGTTCAAGATTATCGTTAGTTGAGAAAAAAATCAATGAGAACACAGACCTTTTATCAAATCCAGATGCCACAAAAGATCCATCCATAAAAGTCCTATCATCAGAAGTTGCTAAACTTGGTAGTACTTATCAAGACTTAAGCGGTAGTGTAAAATCGCTCAAAGATACTACTAGTTCATTACAGTCATACCAAACAACATTGAAAGCCAACATTACTTCAATAAGTGTACGCAATAACAAATATTTTTGAAATAATTAAATAAAATTATTTTTACATTTCATTTTTTTATCAAATAGGAAAAATTAAATAATGTTGGTAGTATTAAAACTGATGAAACTATGATCAACAAAGTGTCTGGAAAGTTACACGAACTGATTGAAAGTATAAGTTTGAATGTCACGACCTTAAACCGAACACTTACCAGCCGAATAGATTGGTTATCTGGAGATCAAAAAACCAATGGGGTAAGTAATTATGATTACCTACATTATAGTATTCGAAATATAGTTATAAATATTATCTTATATTTTCTAAGATTTTATTATAATCTGAGGCTGGTTTAATACATATATAACAATCTATATTTTGCAGGTGGAAATAGAGAAATTGAAAGAGGATAGTCAGAAACTAATCGCTCAAGTAAAAACAATTGACACTAAATTAACGACATCATCTAATGAAGTGAACTCAAAAGTAAAGTATTAGGTATTAATTATGAATTATTACTATACTAATATTTTTATCATGTTACAGATTATATCTCTAAGAACTCAAATTGACAAGATTGCAACTAATGTTACCAGTTTACATGCTCAATCAAATTCCGATGACTCTCTAACGAGTTCTGGTCAATTAAAAGGTAAAATTTTAAGTTTGCTTTGTACTTTATTTGAACTAGCTATATTATATTATATTATGTATATTATGTTAGTATTGGAGCTAATGAATTTTTGCGCATAGGCAAGATAGAATTGTTCCACCCCTATAATTTGATAATTTTTCAAAAAGTTCTGCCCTTGTAAAAATTATTGTTAGAGATAGGTTTTTGAACCATCAAAAACCTAAAATTTTAAGAAATACAAACAGTTTGATGTTTAAAAAAAATTGATCAATATCCAATATTATGCAGTCGTATATATTTGAAAGTTAAGTTACTGCTTTGAATAAAAAAAAAATAAATAAATAAATGTATTGGAATAAATTATTATTTAGTATGTTCATGATTGATTAGTATAATTAAGTTACATTAATGTATAATATCAAAGTATCAATCTTTCCGAGTTTCCTTATTGAAATATTTACTACCATAGTTCTAAACAATGAATGAGCTTTTTTTAACCTATATAGATTAGGTTGAAAAACTGCAGCTTGCAATTATACGAAAGTAGCTAAATTTTTGGTTGCACCAGACTTTTATTGTAGAGTTGTTGTTGTTTCATCTTTAACACCGCAAGGTCTCATAATTACGATGGTGGTCTATCTAACTACTTATATTACATTATTAAAAATGTTACATTATCTTAAATTCTATAAGTATTAAAAGAACTTGTTATTTGAAATTTTTTTTTATATGCACACGCATATAAATATGTTATTAGTGCAATTTGTGAAAACCAATATTAAGTATTAACATTTTATTTTTTATTTTCAGGTGATAAAAATGGAACTCAGACAAAATCCTAATATTAGTATTTTTTGTGTTTTATTGTATGTGCACAATTTTGTTGAATAATTTTGTTTTATTTTTTCTTAATATAATAGTTTAAATGTTTACGTTTATATGCGAGTTAATGAGTCTTGTTTTGGTATGATGTTTGATTTGTAATTTTTAAAAAAAATGTACCCAAAAATAATTCGTCTAATCTATTTTATAGTAAAATATTTATAATTCCTATTAAATAATAAAATCAAAATTTGTAAAAAAAAAATAATTTAAACTGAGACTATATGATGACATTTGAACTTTATACATTTGAAAGCAATGTTGTTTTTTGCCGTTAATATTGTAATTTTTTTCTAGTATAAACATTTGAAAATTATTACAATAAAAAAAAAAATTATTTTTCTATATTCATTGAAATTAATTTTATCTAAATTTGTGAACTTTTATTGTCTTATAAGCAACTGTAAAATTACGATATGGTAGGCTGTAACATACATTTAAATGAACATATTACACTTTATGTAGGTACAGTTATAGCTGCAATAAATTATTCAAATCATCTGACGATTTCAAAGTACTTTTATTAACATTTTGTCATAACTACATAGTAGTACACATTATGTCAGCTAATTAATATTATTCAATAGGCAAATTGTTTTATTTTTAACTATCAAGTGATATGTTAGAAATTATACCAGAATATAATGAAAACAAAAAATAAATAATACGATAATATTTATATGAAGTTTTAATTTCTAAATCTGTTGGCGATACATAATTAGTAAAATAAAAAAAATTATTTGAAGCTCAATTTTATATTATACAATGTTGTGTTTTCATAAACCAAATTTTGGTGGAAATTTAAAGTGTTTACAGTTATTGGTATTTGAGTTACACCAAAAAGACAAAATCAATTTTGTCAAAAACTTGTTTAGCGTAAAAATTCCCATTTTGTCTTTTAACTCCTCAAGTACCAACTACCAACTAGATCTACTTTCCTACCAAAAATAAGCTAAAGTAGAAAATCGAATCATTTTTACTGCTTTGTAAGAACACTTGTCACTTGATGACAAGCATACAAAAAATAACAACAATCAATAATCATTTTAAAATCAAATAGGTATCAATCACGATTACATACTCTTTAGTCTTTTTTATCTTGTAATGATATAAAAATAAGGTAAGTATAAAAATGACTCGTGTAGCGTCGTGTCGATACTCGATAGTTTTATAAAAATCGGATGTTAAAATTAATAACCTGTATGATTCAGGATTCCCTACACTTATAAGTGCTGGAGAACAATACCGGATGCGAATATCAAAATCACGCTCGGATGGCTCTCGAGATTGTGTAGGTATTCGAGATTTTGATCAAATACACCGTACAATATAATTTTATGCAAAAATGCTCATATTATGTAGTATCCGCAATCTATATAAAATATTACCTATATTAAATGTCTTACCTGACTCACAGCTTGTGCACCTCCCCAAAAAAAATAAAAGACTTTCCATTATATTTTGATCATTTTGAAGTAAAAATTATCAATAAATACAAAAATGTAGTACTATACCGATATTGTATATTGAGGAATAAAATATGTGGGTACTTTGCTACTATGTTCTCAGGCCGGCCAGCTATAACATTATATTATGAAATAATCTTTAGCTTATTTAATAGGTTGTACAGAACAGGTCACAGATACGTATATAGTAATTACCTATTTGTGTAGCAATAGTCATAAAATTATTATATTATCGGTTGACGAAATAACTTTGAACACAGCCACATAGGATAACAACATTCTATCTCTATCTTTGGCAGGATGAAAGACTACAGGCACTCTACAGCCTATGAATGTGAGCACGTTGACATGGTCGGTACTAGTGTGTTATCGCGCCTACCGCGCTCCACATATGCGTTATCGCGACGCCGTTTTATACGCGATTCTATTTCTAATTCTATTTTTTCCGCTGTCGTTACAATCGCACTTATCGTAATTTTTATAGACTGGCTGGGTAACTTTTAGGACACCAAGGGCCTGTTTTGCAATCATAGTTTAAACCTCGGTTAAATATTTTACCGGCCGAATTCGGCGGTTTAACCTTCGGCTTAACGATTGTAATACGGGCACTTAGACATTTAGTCACAACCACGCTGTCACGCTGGTAGTAGTAATAACTTGTGCTCGAAAGTTTTTTCACTAAACGTAAAAATAATTGTAGAAGAGTACTCCCCAGCAATGAATTTTCGGCGGAATATGCCGTGAAACAAAAGAGGTATTTTTAGTAGAAGTTCCTGATCGGTCTTCTGTTACTTTGACGTCAAAAGTACACCAACACATAGAGAAAGGGACGATAATTTACTTTGATTTCTGGCGGGCATATAACGCAATACAAGATTATGACTATAAGCATTTCACAGTGAATCATTCTTATAATTTCGTTGATCCAAGTACACATGTCACACACAAGGAATAGAAAGACTTTGGGGATTGGCGAAATTGAGACACAAACGTTATAGAGGTACAGCGAGACACCATTTAGAATCTTACTTAGCGGAATTTATGTGGAGGAATACTTATCTTAATGAAGACAAGTACAACGTTGTACTTAATAGTATTGCAAAACAATGGCCACCACAAATCGATTTTTAAATTTTATTTTATTTTATACATTTTACTCGTAATTTTTGACGTATAAATTTGACATATTATATTATTATCACATATTTTATTTTATTATATTTGGCATATTACTATCATAATATTATCAATAAATTCATGGACTTTTAGCTTTGGGTAATTTTGTATTATTATAAATGTATTAAAAATATGTTAAAATTGCGCCTATGTTTGTATCCAGTGCCGCAACTAGCGGGGGGGACCAGGGGTGCTCAGCACCACCAAGAGGCCTCAGTTTATAATTAATTGGGGCCCCGAAATTTATAGAAGTCTTAATTGTAAATTTGACAGTAAGCAGTAAACAATAAAAGCTAAGAGGTAAATAATAAAAATAAAAATAATTCTCATTTCATGTATATAATTACACTATACCTATACGATCATACAAAAATTAAATTTGATTTTCAGTATTGCGTATTTGTGCGTCTACAATCTATATTGTTGTAGGTAAGTTGTTATAATAAGATTTTATTATATTTTTATATTATTTTAATTGTCTGATCCAGCCAGCAGTGGTACTGCCACTGGTGCCTCGATGGTTTACGTAGTGATCGGTGGGAAAGAGATAAGACTATTTGATGTTAATATTGAATTATTTTTAGAACGGCGCATCCGAGTTGGTTCCCGAGTATTAGGGTTAAATCGCAGGTACTACACTAGTTGGGTCCAGGATATTGTTAGGTACTATACTAGTTGGGTCCGGGATTTTTTTAGATACTACACTAGTTGGGTCCGGTATTTTTATAGGTACTGTACAAGTTGGGTCCTGGATTATTATAGGTATTCCACTAGTTCCTGAATATTTTTTGGTAAGTACTCCATTATACTAACATTTTCATTTCCATTTTAACAGACTGTCTATGATCTATTTAGACCACAGGTATGGTTAAAAATGTTGTTTACAGTTTTTTTTTTTTAAATATTAAAAATGCTAAAAGCCAAGTATAAAAATATATACTATTTAATTTAAATACAGCTATATAATAGGTATATGAAGAATTGTATAATTTATATAATAGTATTTGATAGTTAGTAAAAATATTATAATAATTTAAAATATTATACAATAATATTAATACAATTTTATTAAATTGAAAAGTAAATGAAAAGTACTTATACGTATATAATGTGACTATTATCGGATATTTCTCTCATGGATTTTTCGAACATTCGTGTAATAATATCAGTGTTATCGGTAATATCTGATAATTTTTGACATATCTTATAATAAACTATCTGGAACAGCGATAAATAACGGTTAAACCTCGACGAGTTATCTATCAACATAGCTTACACGGTGGGAAGGAAAATGTTAGTATAGTGAAGTACTTAAATCCGGGACCGAACTAGTGTAGTACCTATAAAAATCCGGGACCCAACTAGTATAGTACCTACAAGAATCCGGGACCCAACTAGTGTAGTACCTAAAATAATTCGGGACCCAACTAGTGTAGCAATTATAAATTTGGGACCCAACTCGGATGCAGCCAGAATGATTCACTGTGAAATGCTTTTAGTCATAATCTTGTATTGCGTTATATGCCCGCCAGAAATCAAAGTAAATTATCGTCCCTTTCTCTATGTGTTGATGTACTTTTGAATTTTTGATATCAAAGTAGCAGAAGACCGATCAGGAACTTCTACTAAAAATACCTCTTTTGTTTCACGGCATATTCCGCCGAAAATTCATTGCTGGGGGAGTACTCTTCCACAATTATTTTTACGTTTAGTGAAAAAACTGTGTTGTGCGATATGACATTATGACGAATATATCATAAATGGGATTTCCAGTATTTTCACTAGCATGGCACCCGCATTTATGTATTATAATTTATAGATATAAACAAATGTAGGGGCCAAGGATATGCTGGCGCTTCGGTAATGAGTGGTAGCTTCAATGGGGTTCAAAAAAGAATTTCCGATATAATTTTAAATGCATTATATGTGCATTGTGCTGCACATAATTTGAATCTCTTTTTGTCAGATGTTGCCAAAAGTTCATCAAAAATGTTATTTTTTTTTGACATTCTTCAAGATATATTTTTATTTTTTAGTAAAAGTGCTCCTAGATGGACTTCTTTGGCGCTAGGTGATGATGTAGCGAAAATAGTCTTAAAAAAGTATGTACAACTAGGTGGGAATTTTGACATAATAGTTTTTGCCTTGAAGTATCGTTACAAAGATGTTTTAAAATCCTTAACAAATATAATGCTAACAAGTGACAAGAAAGAAGAAATTAATAGAGCTAAAGGTTTAAAAAAAAAGTTAGAATCTTTTGAGTTTGTGCTAATGCTTACTATATGGGAACAAATTTTAAGACCATTTTATGTGGTATCTAAAAAATTACAATCAGTTGATTCTAACCTTCATAATGCTTGTGAATGTTTACGATCGGCTATTACGATAATTCAAAATTTGAGGGAGAATTATGAAGAACTGGTTACTTCAGCAACACATTTGTGTAATAGTTGGGGAATATCTGTGAACAATAATCAACGGCGTCAAGTATATTCAAAAAATATTTTTGGTGATTTAGATGGAGACAGAAGACAAGATGTTGCAGATGAAAACCTCCGAGTAAAAGTATTTTTGCCATTGATTGATACAGCTTTGGTTCAGCTAAACAATCGCTTTATAGGTTTACAGAAAGTAGTTGATAAATTCAACTTTTTACAACCTCAAGTAATTCTACAATCTAGTGAAGATGACCTTCTCAAGGCTACTTATGATTTTATTTTGTACTATGAGAAAGATATAAGTTCAGATTTTTCAAGACAGATGCTATCTTTAAAGGAAGTTATGATTGATTCACTGTTAACAATGAAAACTATAAAAGATTTAGCAAATTTTATTTTTGAAAATGATATGGCTTTTCTTTTTAAAGATATATTAACTGCTTGTATCATTTATATATCATTACCGGTCACTGTTGCGTCAGCTGAACGTTCATTTTCCAAGTTAAAAATAATAAAAAAACTACCTAAGAAACTCAATGGGACAAGAAAGGCTATCAAATATTAGTATATTAAATATAGAACGCTCAAGAATTCATGAATTGAATATAAATACAATTATTGATGATTTTGCTAATAAAAAGGCAAGAAAAAAAAATTTTTGTAAGTAATTTTGTCTACAAATTTCCAGTATATCATTGATATATTTAAGTTAATATAAGAAAAAGTTATTTTGTAGAACATATTTTAAATTTTATCTACATAAGTATTTAGATACTTTAGATTGGCTTTAAGATTCTTTGTATATTACTTCATTTACTCTTATTCTGTTATTCATATTTATAATTTTAGGTGTTATTATTATCATTATATAATTATGTTTGTATTTAATTTTTAAATTACTTGACTTGATGCTAAAGTGTATAATAAATGAGGACTATTTGAATAATGTAAATAAACTAATCAGAAATATATATAGTATTCAAATTACAAGGTAACAAAAACAAGTTCGGTTATAAAGGCTGATTCCTATGGGCCACATAGAAACAGCTTACAATAGTGTAAACAAAATTTTTATTTATATAGTATATTGTACTGGTACAGGAGCCCCATAATATTGTTTTGCACCAGGGCCCCACGAAACCTAGTTGCGGCACTGTTTGTACCTAACGTTTCCACAATATATATGGAGGCGGTGATTTTTATTTAAAAAAATGTACTCTTTTAGAATTGTTATAGCTAGAACACTGGAAGCTATTTATCGTTGACGATGTGTCCACAATATCAGTGAAAAATAATTATTATTCTTAACATACATTTAATAAATTGGTTTAAGACATACTATTTTCGGTGGTCTCTTCTATCAATCTCGGAGAATGTGATTTTGTGCTATAATAAGACAAATGTGATTGCCATGTAAACATATTATATTATTATTATTATTGTTTGGATAGCTTAAAATAACAATTTATAACATAAATAGTAAATACCTGTACCTATAACCAACACATGGTGTGTTGAGGAGTTAACATTTTAAGAACAGTAGCAAACAACTTCAAATCTACGACTATTTTCTATCAAAAAAGTATAAGAAAAATAACGAGTACTAAAAATAAAAGATTTATTATATAAAAAAATGTTAAAGTACAACCGGATTGATTTTAACAAAAATATTTCTTTATTGTTTAAAACAGGGGTCGGCAACCCGCGGCCCGCGTAGCAATTTTATGCGGCCCGCGATAATAATTTATAGTTAGTTTAAAAATATTATACAACACGTTATATTTGCTGATAAAAATTGGGATTTCTCACGAGAAGTTAGTTATACAATTATTGAACAAAAATAGATATTATGTATAGAAACATTGTACACGTTATCTACGTTTCGTTAAACATCGATAATAATTTATTATACAAAACGAAATACGACTTAGTATTACTGAATTGATTTTCTAGTGAAGTGTAATCGTCTCAATTCTGTGTTTCAAATTTTTGTACGTGTAACTCTAGGGTACAGTGATGTACTTAAATTTTAAATTACTACAATATTTCGTTTAAATAAAATAAGGTGTATTCAAATTATGGCCCGTGAAAAAATTTATTTTTATTTTTTGGCCCTTGACACCAAAAAGGTTGCCGACCCCTGGTTTAAAATGTTAAAATCATTAATTTAAAATTTAATAAAAAATAAAAATATTTATTCAACAAAAATGTATGAATTACGAAATACAATCATAATTTATAGTGACAATAGTTATTATCAAAAACAAAAAATGTACATTTCAAGTATTTTAAACAAGAATTTAAATTTTAGCGGGATTTCAGTATACATTTGACCTACTCCAAATGGTGGATAATAACTTCACATCGTTAGTTAGCAATTTAGTTTATTATCTTATATCTGTGACATTATGGTCATTATAGGCCATAAAGTAATACTTACTTTATAATTTATAGTCTAGGTTATAGGCAGAGGACAATCTCAATGGATCTAGGTCTATGGATTGTCGACCACAGATATATCACGATATATAAAAATAATATTTTATCTTTGATGGTAAATTCATTTTTGATAATACTTATCTTTTATCGTAAGTAAACAATCCAAGCATAAAAAATATTTAACAGAACAGACCGTGTCAGTTTGTAATCTGTGTACCTAGACACTAGCGGCTAGTGTGCCAGGTTCGTTCGTGTTTAACAATAATTGTGATTTATATTTAAAGTGTAACCGGTGTTATTGAATATTTAATAATTAGCAATATAATATAATAAATATGTTTTAATATAGTATTATATATCATGTAAACATTATTATTGTTGTAAAAACTTTTGTAAATCTTTTAGTTGATTGCTTAATTATGCCGTGATGTTTTTAATACAATGAGTAGTATTTTGTGACCGAATTACATTATAAAATAGCATAATGACTACTAACAATATGACGGCGGAAACCGGTCTCAATCAAATACTCAACGAAATAGCGGTAAATTACTTTATATTTTTGTAATAGCATGTAACATGTCACCAGTCCCATTGACATTCAGTTAAAGCCAACAATTATTGTAGTATGTGCAGAGAACATGAAGTCATTATTGCCTTATAAGATAGGACATTTTTGGTACTGGTTCGTTATACCCCCCACCTGGGTATGTAAAAATATATAAATTCGATTTTCCGGCATTTACATTAGGTTACTTGTCTTGGTACAAATCTTTTAAATTAATTTTAATAATATATAAAAAAGGGTATCAAATAATAGTATGTATTATATAAATCTGTAAATTGAATAACGACAAACAAAAAAGTTCTAAGACCCACAGTGGTTTATTATTAAACCATTTTATACTATATCGGTTTGATCATTGGTTTTTAAATAACCCATACCTATTATGTGATAAATATCTATGTAATACCATAGTAATTGTACATTTTTTTTGAATTATTAATGCGATATATTTATTATTCTGAATGGAGGTAAGATAACAAATATGAGTGGCTTTTGTATATTATAGTTTATATACCTAAATATACATCTAATTGCTTACAAATGTCAAAATTATATTTATATGATTAACCGTAGGTATATAGTTATATAACTAGGTATGTTTATCATTTCAGAAAGTTGATGAATTGGTTGAAGCATTCAATGGATATATTCAAAAAGATTCTCTAAATAACTGTGAACAAATTGAAAAATTATTCATGATGCTTACGAATATAGTCATTCGGTTGAATGATGAACAATTAAGTATGAGCATCAAAATTATATTAAAAACTGCTTCTACACAAACAGTTAGTGTGCGCCAAAAAGTTTTTCTCAATATGCTTCAAAAGTTAGTCCAAAAACATGGTGTTTCTTCAAGGTAAATAGAATTTTAATTGATTAAAATTAGAATAGGTAAGATAGTATGTACCTATTTACTGCAATGATATTCTAATTGGTAAATGTCCAATGGACAAAATCTTAAAAACTAAAGCTATAATCGATAAAATACACACTCCGGCCAAGCATAGATGTGTATTTTTAGTTCTTTTTACTCAAACTTGTTTGTTGTATTATTTTAGATTATTTTGTTGTACTTAACCAATAATAAGACTTGTATTTTATTTTGTTTACTATAGGTTAATGTGTGAATGTATAATTAATTCTGAATACCTCGTACATACAAATTCTGAATTCTGGATAGAGTGTTTTCATATAATTAAAAGTATATTAGATACAGTTGACTATAAAGGAGTTAGAGAAATATTGAAGGTAAAAATAATATATTCTCTAAGTGAAAAATGTATTATATCTAACTATGTCTTTATTACATTTAGGGTTGCTTTGACAAAGTGGTTGCAATGCCAAAAGCATTACCTGCTTCTATATTGCCCCAGTTTCTTGCACTCGAAGAAGTCATTCGATACATATTTGATAGAGAGTCTTGTCTCCTTCCTGGTTATTTTGTTATTAATGAAGTACTCAAAGTATACAGTGAAAACAAGGGATGGCCTCATTGGGTAAACTACCTACTACTATACATTTATATTTAACAACAATGTTTGTGTCACTCATATGAATTGTTTTTGTTTAAAGAAACTGGGTTGTTTGGTATCAAACTTTGTGGAGAGTTTTCGGGGTGCTGCCCAAATGACATCAATGATTGGACATTCTTCTATGTTACCTGTAGTAGAACATTCTGGTTATGCCGATCACTTGATCACCCCATGGAAATTAGATCCAAATACATTAAAACTGACCTTAAAAGGAAATATACCATACCCTAAACAACTGTTGCAGCCACAGACAAAATTATTAAGATATGTACTTGAGCAGCCTTATTCTAGAGATATGGTTTGCTCCATGCTTGGTCTACAGAAAATGGTAAATATTAAAATCATAATTATTATTCTGAATAAATTAATTTATAGTTTTTAAGATATGTTTTTGTTTTATGATATAACTAATAAATCTAATGGATATTTTGAATAAGTCAGAATTTTTAAATAAGTATTGCTCAGAACCATTTTTTGTTGTTATAATATAGTAACTATCTAAATAAATTTGACTGACCTTTTTAGGTGATAGATATATTTTTATTATATTTATTATATTATTATATTATATTTTTTATTTATATATTTTTAGAATAAACAAAGGTGTATAGTATTGGAAGAGCAGTTGGTGGAATTAATAATTAGATCAATGGAAAAAAGTGATAAAGAAGTGACAGAAGGTGCAGACCCAGAAGAAAACCATTGGCTATGGTTACATATTTCAAGTCAATTAATCTATTTTATATTATTCCAATTTGCTGTATTTCCAAATGTTGTAAATGCTCTTCATGAAAAAGTATAAAAATATTTTCCCCCTTAATTTTAATTTTACTTTATTCATTTTTCTTTAACTGCTGATTTTTAATTTCAACTATAGTTGTTAAAAAAAGATTTACATAGATCAAGAGATCGTTTGATGTGGGTACTTTTACAATACATATCAGGAAGTATTCAACGGAATTCAGTAAGTATTTATTATTTTGAATACTCAAAGTACAGAATATTATATATCTACATGGGTGGTTTTATTCATTTTAGCTTGAAAATATTTTGCCAGTATTGAAATTGTATGACTTATTGTATCCTGAAAAAGAACCATTACCTGTTCCTGACACCAGTAATGCACTTTGCACTCATCAAATGGCCATTACTTGCATTTGGATTCATTTATTACGTAAAGCTCTTATGGACAACATTAAATTCCATAGACCTATACCATTAGCTTTAAAAGCACATCACGAGTAAGATGTACTAGTAAAGTTACATTATTAACATTGTAATCATATGATTATATTTTGTTCAGGTATTTACAGATGCTGGTACAACCTTCAAATAGTGCTTTGTGTATGGGTACTGATTACCGTGTACCATTATTGTGTAATGCATTTTCCACAAATAATGAATGTTTATCCCGTCCAATGGCTGCTCTTGTAGATGCTGTGTTAGGGAGTAGTAGTAATCGAGGTATATCTGGTGTAACATCCAACACACAGCAGTCGACTCAGTCACCGGTAATAACACCTGCGGTAGGAGGAACATCTCCAGTAGCTTCAGTGCCAGGTTCTGGTGGCACTACTAGTCCAATTAGTGGGAATGCTTCTTCTTCTAATGCCATGGGTCCAACTACACCACTCAGTATGGCTGTTTTAGATTCATTGACAATTCATGCAAAAATGAGTTTAATTCATAGTATAGTGACTCATGTACTGAAGTTGGCACAGTCTAAATCTAATTTAGCACTGGCACCTGCGCTCGCAGAAACATATAGCAGACTTCTAGTTTACACTGAAATAGAATCATTGGGAATCAAAGGATTTATAAGTTAGTAAATATGTCTTTAAGATATATTAAGATAAATATGATAATAACTAATTACACATTATCATATTATTATGTGATGGTGGTTTACAATATTTAAACATCTTTAAATTAACTCATGTGAAATGATTTATATAAAATATATATATTTCCCAAAACAAACTATATAATATTACATAATAAATGTTTAAATTTAATTTAAAATGATTAAATTATTTTTATTAAATGTTTGTTATAGGTCAAGTATTACCTACAGTTTTTAAATCACATGCATGGGGAATTCTATACACTCTATTAGAGATGTTTAGTTACAGAATGCATCACATTCAGCCACATTATAGAGTTCAGCTCCTTTCTCATTTACACAGTTTGGCTGCAGTACCTCAAACTAATCAAACTCAACTTCATTTATGGTAAGAGTGTTCACCGGTTTTTAATTTGAAAGGATGTTCAATTCTAAGAATAATGGTTGTAGGTTTTACGTTTCTTCTTCCATTATTCAATAAGTTGAAAAAAGACGCGTGACGTCATTGGGCCCAGCTTATCAAAATTGTCTATCTTATACGTGTAAAAGTTCCTTGCTTCACACAACGATTTACCAACATAAAAATGTTATGTTTGAAATTTAGTTTACATATAAATGTGTGGTTTCGCGTGTTTAAGACAATACAAGTATCAGAATTTTTTTATTAAATGTTAAATTATTGTAGATATGGCTATATTAAATGATTTGGTGAAAATCCGATGTAAAAAAAAATGATTATTAATAAATTCAATATTACGTTTAGTTTTTTAAACATTAAAAATCTTAAAAGATATATTTGAATTTTTATTTTATATTTAAATGGCCATAACGCGCCATTTAACAAAAATATTTCCTTAAAAATTTATTAACATTTAAAAAACTAAACGTTTTATTGAATTTATTATTAATCTTTTTTTTTACATCGGATTTTCACCAAATCATTTAATATAGCCATAGCTACAATAATTTAACATTTAATAAAAATTTAATGATATTTTTTTTGTGTTGTTTGCTCCTTTAAGTATATATTATATTCATAACTAATAATTATGTAATTATGTTTAGCGTGGAAAGCACTGCATTAAGACTGATTACTGGCCTCGGGAGCAATGAAGTGCAACCACAATTATCTCGATTTTTAAGTGAACCAAAAACTTTGGTGTCAGCTGAGTGTGAAGAACTCAACCGTGCACTTGTCTTAACATTAGCTAGATCCATGCATATTACAGGCACTTCAGCGAGTCAAGAAGGGTCTTGGTGTAAAGAGTTACTAACCACAATCATGGCCAATACACCACATACTTGGGCTCCACATACATTACAATGTTTTCCTCCTGCACTTGCAGATTTCTTTGTCCATAATCCCATTACTAAAGAAAACAAACAGCAATTAAAAGTATGCCAATTAAAATTATTGTCAACTATTTAATATATAAATAAACATTAATTTTTAGAAAGCAGTAGAAGAAGAGTATCGGAATTGGGCGTCAATGACAAATGAAAATGATATCATTGCACATTTTTCTGTACCTACTGCTCATCCATTGTTCTTATGTCTTCTTTGGAAAATGATAATAGAGACAGACAGAATCAATCCAATTGCTTATAAGTAAGTATGATGAAATAAATATTTTAATTTTATAATTTTAATATTGAAATTAAAAAGCCACTACAAAATTTAATTTATATATGCTCGGTATTAAACTCTTGTTTGCTAGAAGTATTCAATTGCAGCTAATTCTATTTATACTATGGTTTTTTGAATAACTTATTACTTTTATTACTCTATAACCCTATTTCTATTACTTCTTACACAGAGTTAGAGACTTACACATTACTTGTTCCTTATAAATCATAAATTATCGTTTATTATTATGTATTACTTATTGAGTAGGTATCATCTTTCTCTCCACCACAAAATTTTTATAATTAATTGTATTTTAGGATATTGGAGCGAATCGGTGCTCGAGCTTTATCTGCTCACCTTCGCAAGTTTTGTGATTATTTGGTTTTCAAATTTGCCGTGTCGGAAGAAGGCCAACATGTTAACAAATGTGTTGATGCTATCAATAGCATGATTTGGAAGTACAACATTGTTACAATTGATCGCCTTGTTCTTTGCCTGGTAGGTTTTCAATAAAATATTTAAATAATATTCCATCTTAGTCTATTTAAAAAAAATATTTATCAATTATTGTATTGCAGGCACTTCGTACACAAGAGGGCAGTGAAGCTCAAGTGTGTTTTTTTATTATACAGCTGCTTTTATTTAAAGGTGCTGAATTCAGAGCTCGAGTGTGTGAATTTGTTAAAGAAAACTCACCTGAACACTGGAAACAATCTAATTGGTAATGATATATACAAAAAAAAATTGTGTATCTGCCTAAAACTTAATTATTAATAAATGTTGTTTAGGCATGAAAAACATTTAGCATTTCATAGAAAATATCCTGAAAAATTTGCCCCTGAAGGAATTTTGGATCCTGCATCGTATCAGCCCTTGCCTGTGTATTTTGGAAATGTTTGCCTTAGATTTTTACCGGTAATGTTAAAATAAATATGTGTTATGGCATTAAACAATAAAATTAACTAAATTTAACATAATGTTCAATATATTACTATTAATATTTCTACATTTTTTATTTTACATAGGTTTTCGACATAGTTATTCATAGATACCTTGAATTACCACCAGTAACGAAGTCATTAGAAACACTCTTAGATCATTTAGGATGCTTGTATAAGTTCCATGGTATTTAATACATATTTTTAAATTTGTATTATTAATTATATACAGAATGGAAAAAAATGTGTTTAAAGTCTATATAAATTAAAAATATTTTCAGTACCAGTTATGGTATGAAATTCTTGTACTAAGTGATAGAAACTGTGTGAACTATGATTTTAAATTTTAATATTTTAAAATAGCAAAAAAATACAAAATATAATAGTTCACTCACTGTTAATCTATCAAGTGTTAAAGTAGAGCTGTAAATTAACTTATGTTATAACTTTGTACTGAATTCGGTGGTTAAAAACTTAACTTTTTCATGAGCATTTGTTTAGTTTTAGAAAATTAGCATTTACATTAACTTTACATGGACTAGTGATATTTATAGTTATTCTCACTTTTTTTCCACCCTGTATGTATTTGTATATTCTGTCCAGCGAGAGAAAGCGCCGATTCTATGCATTTTTGCTATCGAAACCAGTTCTCATATGGCAGGGTGTTGCGTGGGGGAACCAGTTTTGGTTGATGCGCGGCCCCTTCTCACTGGACAGACTACATAATTATTATAAATACATTTATAATACTTTTAATTTACTAATTATTTATTTAGATCGTCCTGTCACATATCTGTATAACACGTTGCATTACTATGAATCTAAGTTACGTGATCGGCCATCATTAAAACGTAAACTTGTGTACGCGGTGCTTGGATCACTATGTGAAACACGTGGCTGCTGGACACTGTCTGAATCATATCAAAGGTACAACATACAGACACCAACATCCACGATTTCCAATTCAATGGGCACTAGCACCGATGTCACGGTTACTCCTTCGGCTCCTATATGGGTGCCTGATCTAGAGTATTATGTTATGCTGGTCAAACGGATTACGGACAGTATCCTTTTTTTGCTTAGATACAATTTCAACGATTTTGGTATATAAATTCAGCGTTTACTGAAAGCGATTACCCAACAATATATTTATACAGTGTGTGTGTCATTAATACCAATTTTACTTTAAAACATTGTTGAAATAATAGTTTCTATAAGTGTTTCTTATAAAAGCTTTTGAGTCAACTGAGGCACTTATTGTTTGACAATTAACTATCCTTGGATTAAAATTATAAATGTTTTCCTTAACTTCTTCTAAAGCAATGAACGGAAATGTGAAGTTTCCAAACATAGACTGGAGATTTAATGAATTCCCCAATCCTGCCGTTTACGCACTTTACATGACATGTGCAGAACTCATGGCTTTACCACTAACTCCAGCTTCAGTGGCTAATTCTTTACTTGACGTCGTAATGCAAAGGTAACTTTCATTATTGTTATAATTTAAATCTGTTAAAACTAATAATAATTGTAACATTTGTGTATAGGTATACTGAAATCCCATCACACGAAATACACTGCTGGATAAACAGTATTGGTCTTATAATGTCTGCCATGCCAGAACCATTCTGGGTGACATTACAAGACCGAATCATGCAAATGATGCAAAGTCCTGGTTTGGCCACATGGCACTATGCACACACGCCATTCCAATTATTTAATTTTGATCTTGCTCATGGATGTATGCTTGACAACCGGTTTATTTACATGTTAGCCTTGGCGCACGCCACATGGCATCACGCTGGTGTTGGACACATTGCTTCTATACCACTGTGAGTCAAAACTATGGACTTGTTATTGTTATTAAAATGTTATTATTTATATCTTTGACATTTTGTATAGGTTTGTAAAAGAAAAACTTGGTCCATCTGTGTACAGCGAAGAACAATTTATATTTTTATGTCATTTGGTTGCACCATTCCTATCCCGTTATAATCTTGATAAGCCATCACCATCTATAGTAGACGTCACTGTCGAACTATTTAATGCTTTGGAAAGAATGGACAAGCACGTCCAGACTCTACATTACATGGACCCAATCTGCGATCTATTGTATCCTTTTTTTTCTTTAAATTTTTAACTAACACTTAAACTTTTTTAAGGACTAATACTCTTAAATTTAATTTTAAAATTAAGTTTCCTTAATAAATTAATTTAGATATCACATAAAATATCAGTATGTAGGAAATTTAATGAAGTCTGAAGTGGAAGGAATTGTTTACCGGCTTAGACTGCCCTTACAAAAGAAGTTGAGGTTTATTACACAATTAAGTTTAGCTGAAGTCGAGGCAATGAATCAACCAAGTGCAGATCCTGTAGTTGTGATCACAAATGGTACAAATGGCATTGCAACGCCTCAAAATACTAATGCTGCATCTGTACCACAGTAATTAGTTGAATTTAATAATCAATTACTTTTTAATGTACTATATTAATAACTATTTATACAATACAATACAATTATGGTTTTTTTAAATGTTTCAATTTTATTTATTACAATAGATAAATTATAAAAACATGGTCCTATGATAATTTTAGAAAAATAATTCATATTGTAAATATGAAAATACTTTTAAGTTTTTCTAGAAAAATATTAGAAATATGTACAATTATTTTTTACCACACAGTTAAAATTGTATTTAATATTATATTTATCTTAAGTAATACCCAAATGATGTTTTAAGACTGATGTCAAATTAATGAAAATTATTTAAAAAGTTTGTTACTCTAATGTCGAGTTGCATAAAAAAGTGAATAATGGTTCACTTAATTTTATTAAACCAATCATGGGCCACTAAATGATGTTCAAGGGAACATTATTTCACTATTGATTCATTTAATGTTTAGTGATAGTTTATGCGACCCGACAGTAGGTTATAAAATCATGTATGTTTGATAATATTTTTTTAATTAAATCATGTATTACTAATACCCAATGCTTGAAAATGTATCCACCAACTATTTCATAATTTAAGAAATAAGGAGGAAGAATGAAACAATTAATTTCCCAAAACATTTATTTTTATTTATTTATTGAAATTGACTTTTGTAACAAGACCAGCTGCTATAGTAGTACCAGCAGACCGTAACATCACTCTACCCAATTGTCTGATGTCTGAATATACCTCTACACAAATTGGCCTTGATAGATTTATTTTGATAAGAGCATGAGTATTTTTTTTTATTATTCGAGGATTTTTCTTGATGACCTCACCAGTACTTTTATTTAGTTCTGCTAAAAGTCTACTGACAACTGCTGATTCTGACGAACTTTGATAGTGCAATACAACTTGATGCCCACGAACAATAGGGAAATCCACATTAAATACAACCACTCGTGCTTCTAATACTGATGTTACTGGTATTGGAAGCAAAATATCACATAAAACGCAACCGGAGTAAATAGTTTGTGCATCATAACCAGTGAGTGAAACACTGATAAAGTCACCAGCTAATCCAATTGGCTGTGGCAATTCATCTATTTCAATACCTGATGAACAAAATATTGGTAATATTTTTTTTCAATGTAACAAATTAACAAAAATATTCACTTTTAATTTGAGCGACTTCTCCTTGTGGCTGTACCAAAACCTTATCACCGACTCTAAGCTGTCCTGTTTCAACTCGTCCGACAATTGAAAATCCAGATCCTGAACTTTTAAAAACATCACTTATACATAACCTTAATGGCTTAGAAATTGCCCGCTCTGGTGGTTTAAATGAATCTAAAAACAAGTATGTATAATTAAATTATGTTTTGAAATATCTTTAATTTATTTGGTTACCAATAACATCCATTAGACAAGGACCATTATACCAACAGGTTAGTAATGATTCATTTGCTTTGGTAGCCAGATTTTCACCGCTTAATCCAGAGCATGGTACAAATGTAACATCAGATTCTTTGTAACCAGCTTGTTTCAAAAACAGTCCAAGTTTTGTTTTGATCTCCTCAAATCGTTCTTCAGACCAGTTGACAGTATCCATTTTATTTACGGCAACTCCAAGTTGAGTAATTCCTGAAAATAAAAAAACATTGTGTATTTTCAAATGCAATGTATTTTCAATTTTTTTGTTATTTACCTAGAGACCGTATTAAGAGGGCATGCTCTCGTGTCTGCCCTCCACTATCAAATCCAGTTTCGAATTCTCCTTTAGTTGCATCTACAACTAACATAGTTGCATCAGCCTGAGAAGCTCCTGTAAAATCATCGCATATAAGAAACATTTCAAATCTAGTTTTAATGTTTAAACTCTTATTGTATACATTGTTAATGTTAAATTCACTTATGGTGTTAATTTTTAATCATAAATTCACATATGCATATTAGAATAGTACAGTCTTCACTCAATAATTCAAAAACTCCATAAATTGAACTAAATATTTGGTCCCCTCTATAAATAGAAGAAAATACATGTATTTTGGTCCCCTCTATAATTTAAAATGTCTGTCTGTGGGATACTCAAATAATTATAGCGTAAATAACCTAACTGATGTACTCGTAATCAAACAAATAACAGCGGCGATAAAATATTATGGACCAGATTGTAGAAAACAATATGTCACAAAGAAAAATAATAGATTTAATAAATAGCATTTAATAATACATACATTTGTGTACATAAACATATACAATAATAAATACAATGTATGTAAATAATGAAATTGTCCACCTCTCTTTAATTCAAATAATACTTTTTTCCCTCGATTATTCAAACATTCGGTAAATCTAAAACCTCTATAAATCAATTTTTTGCTCGGTCCCCAGAATTGAAAATTATAAAGTGACGACTGCAGTAATTATTTAGAAATATTTGCCCCAATAAAATAATGACACTATTCAAAAATGAATTTCATCCCATAGATTATACCAAGTAATATCCATACCTATTGGTTATTATTAAGTTATTCAAGTGGTTCAAATTTGTATATCAATGAGTAGAAAAAAAAGATACGTGCCATAGAATTTAATCAATTTTTACCTGTTATCATATTTGGTATAAAATCTTTATGTCCAGGCGCATCCAACAAAGTAACATCTTTAGTTTTTGTTTCAAATTTCAAATGACCTACGTCCATTGTAATACCACGGTTTCTATTATTAAAAATATATTATAAAAATAAAGCTTCATATAACATATTATTATACATAAAATTAATAATTACCTTTCTTCAGCAGTTTCATCTAATACCCAAGCATAGACAAAACTCTGTTTACCTAACTTTCTACTTTCATGCTCATACTTTTGTATAGTTCGCTGTTGTACATGTCCTAATTTATATAGTAAATGTCCCATTAAAGTGCTTTTTCCTGCATCGACATGACCAATTATAATTAAATAAAGTTGATCCTTGTGAATAGAAGTTGATAATCCTTGATCGTCCCTTACTTTGTTACTCCTGTTAAAAATTAATAAAATATACATAAAAATTATATTTAACTATTTATTAACTGTTTAATACTTGGGCGAATTGAATTTACGATCTAAACGCGGTGATCCTAAACGAGCATTTTGAGGAGATCGATTGCGAGGTGTTGCTGCTGGTGAACATATGGGTGTGCTAAAAGGTGTTTGTTTAGGTGTTGCAATTAAGTTCTTATTTTTTGAACCTGAAAATACATTATGAATAATTTAAAAATTATAAGTTTGCAAGTTTTGTTATTAATCACAGAAAGTGCCACAGGCGGCACTTCTCTTCGGGCGGTCATGGAGTCTGGAGAAAGAGGTTGCCATTTCTCACTCGGGCATGGCAGATACCCCTACGGGTGCCCACTAGACAATTCTGCCAAACTAATAAATACACATGTTTAAACCTACAGTACCCTCCCCCATAGTTAAAAACCACCCAATGTCCTAAATTGCCGCGGGTTAATTAATAAAATTACTAATATACACATATGTTACACTTTTTAAGTATTTGTTACTTTAATGTAGGTACTTAGAAGTTGGAAAGCAAAAATCTATACTCCATTCAAATCAAGAAACACAGTCAGTGGCCGACTTGTTCTCAGGGGTGTGGAAATAATACATGACAGGTATATAGATAATTGACTCAGTGGAGGTGAATAGCGGGTGTTTGCCTGTATGCCATCGATGAAAACTGGTTGCCGCAGACTGTTTTTTAACTTAAACAGAGCATAAAACTATAGAGCAGCCCCCATTTTGTAATGCAAAAATAGACATGCAAATAATAATTAATATTACTGTATGTAATTATTGCAATGCTCTACTATTTATTATATAAATATGAATGGTGTACCTGAAATAGATGCATTTCCAAAACCAACAATAATGTTGTCTTTATTTTTTGATGAAGAAGCAATAACAACAGTAGGAGGCCTACTTAATCTGCTCTCAGCAGGCGGCTGATCCTTTAATTTTGTAGCACCTATATAATTTATTATACAATTATAAATATAATATAAATAATTTAATAAATGTATTAATTGAAAATTATTGAATTTACAAATTTTTGAATTTATTATTTGATCAACTGTTTTATCGATGTTAAATTCATTATTAATCAAATGTCCTGCTACAACATCCTTGGCAAGTTCAAAGCCCAAAACTTCTGTTACTCTTTGTAAACATGAATTTACTTTGGCATCAGTTAAGTCCTGGTCCGAATCAAACTTAGATTTGTGATTAATTAAATAAATTGCTAAAATAATATTCAAAATAAATTAAAACTTGAAAATAAATGTATGAAAGATGGTTAATATTTACCATCACTTGGAGAAATACAGTCATCTTCAAATGAATGTGAATAATCATCATCATCATCATAATATTCATCTGGAAATATTTACATGGGTAAGTACTATACTAAAATGTTTCTTTAATTAGGTAGACAGAATTAATTTTCATTCTTGAAATTATAAATTATTATTGGTAGCTAATTAAGAATAATAAAAAAATATTAATTGAAAAAGAAATTATTTTATAATCGCTCATTTATTATTTTAAGAACTTCCTAGGTTTTGATTGTTTTCAAAGAAAATTATGAATAGCTGTGGATGCGAGTATATAATGTTAAAATAAAATAGTCACTAGGACTTTTTATCTTTGGTGGCTACTTTTAAATACGACCAGAACTCTCGGAATGTCGATGTAAGTAACAAAATTATCGAGTATATAATTGTAATTATTTTTTTCTTTATATTTCAAAGTGGTACACCGCACTATAAAACACATAAGCCAATGCAAGATTTCTAAAATGCATAAGCAAAACTGTTTGTATATCGGTTCAATATTTTTATATCGAAATAATGATGAGTAATGCGGGGTAAGTGGCCTCAAAGGTTTACCGAAATATTCTTAAAAAGTGTATTGCAAAACCAATTCAGAGATCTGGCGATTGACTGCAGACGAGCGCTGGGTTGCTGGGTATAAAAAATCCGACAGCGGTCACTGTGGTAAGAAAGTTTACCATCGGAATATTGCGTCGTCCGTATGTTCCTGTGGCGAGCCATTTCAGTGGTCTGCGAACGACACCACACTCGGTGCTTTTTCGGCTCACGACACTAGACCTTTGCGTACGTGGTTGTGGTTGTCGTCACCAGACAGACGAGCATTCGAAAAGGGTAATTTCTCTTAATTCATGCCAGGTAGATACGTCCGATATCGTGGGGTGAGAATTTGACACTCGATTTCCGTACGGCGGTTCGCCGAATGCTGTAAATCATTTACAATATTTGGTTTCGCTTTCACACTTTCACGTTTTCGCAGACCCAGTTCCGTTCAAGTTCAAAGGCCGAACGTGATTGTGTTATCGAATAAAAGCACTCGATTACAACAACACTGTTAACAGTCGCGATAATGATAGTAGCATACCACAGCACAGTAGCCACCACCACATATCTTCAATTATTGTTCAATCGTGGATCATAACATGTCATAACATTGTTATTCTGTGCTAGCGCCGCACTAGCGCCGTTCTATCTAAATATAGTCTGTGGTTCGATCTATATTCTATATTATTCTGTTCTGTGATAGAATCGAGACCGATAGCACTGCAAAGTACAAATATTTACATTTTACATTTACAGGAAAACAATATTCCGTGACAAATGTGACGTGGGTAGAAAGTAGTTATTATTGTTGTAAATTACAAGTCATGAGTTTATAACATTGAGTAGTACAGTAAACGAAAATGGTAGCAAAGATTAAATGAAACTATAATAAACTATGGTCTGTGAACACGTTAATGTGCGATAGTAGTGGTCTAGCAGCAGTACTTCGTGGAAGATACGAAGACACGTTTCCTTAATTAACTGTTTACAGCTAATAATGTCTACGGTTTCTTTCCTATATAAATGTTAATAGTGTTCAATGTTCATGACCTAAACCGGGCAATTGTAATTATTCTGAAATGACATTGAATATCGATTAATGAGTATATTGACAAATAATCACGAACGTGATCTTCATCGTGATATTCATGAATACTATTATTCAATCCGTCCACATTTTTTAGTATTCTAAGACGAAGAAAGGCAGACAGCACTGATCACTGACGAGCGTGAAGCCAAAGCGAATGGATCCAATGTCGTAGATACCCGATACCGCAGAGCATGATTTCAGATAATATCTCAAATCATGCCGCAGAGTCGCAGAGAGACAGACTCATAGATATATACAACAAGTTATTAGTTATTATTTGTGTATAATATCTATGGGCACACTATAGTGCAGCCGTGCAGGTCTACAACAGCAGGCAGCAGCTGTCTGGGCAAAATAAAAAAAAATAATAATAATAGTAATAATACAAAGACAAGTGTCTGTGGGCTCCCTGATAGCAGGTACTTGGAACTTATAAAATATCATTAATAATTATTGTGATATCGTGTAATGTGTACAATAATAATAATAATATAATCGCCCGACCGCCGCACACTATATTATTATTAAATTATCATACTTCTCTGTTTTCACTGTTTTCAGTGCTTGATGGTGTTCAGGTACTTATTCACGTCGATAACTGATCGGCCTGCACACATACCACAGATTTAATAATACGACACATTGTCTCATTTTACGACCATTTACGACGATTTTACCTACGATCCGTATATCGACCTTTTATGCGACTGTCGCCCGTAGCGACTAGCGAGTGAAGTAGGTACGCCGAAAAACAACAATAAATAATAACAACAATCATTGACACCGAATACATTATGGTTGTACCTTGTCAGTGTCTTCTTGTCACTTGAAAATTACGTATTTTTTGTTTTCTTTTTAGTTATATAACAGTGCATAATATCGTAATCGGACACCGCTGCCGCCTTCTCTCGGTGACATTTAACTACAAGTTGTGTGTGTGTGTGTGTTCGAGGTGTGTTGTGCGCACAAATGTAACATTTCACCAGGACCAAGACAAACAGCATTGCCAGGATGGACGAATCGGGAGACGGTCTAACCTCGACTGGCAGCAGGACGACCGCGCAGAGCTTCAAAGTAGTCCTGTTGGGCGAAGGGTGCGTGGGAAAAACGTCACTGGTGCTACGGTACACCGAAGACAATTCAATGACAAGCACGTCAGCACGCTACAGGTAGGGCTCGACGGTCGCCGACGATAAGTAGTTCGTTGGACCGATGTTGCAATGTTGTTACAATATAACTGCTCGGGGTTCTTGTGTGTAATCACGTCCACTGGTTGGTATAGGCATCATTTGTCAAGAAAAAGCTCAATCTCAATGGACGGAGAATAAACTTGTCTATATGGGATACAGCCGGACAAGAGAGGTTTCATGCCTTGGGGCCGATTTACTACCGAATGTCCAATGGTGCAATACTGGTTTACGACATCACCGATGAAGATTCTTTCCAGAAAGTAATATATCATCAACACTTTTAAATCAAATACCATATTATTTAAGATCTATCCTTGAGTCAATTTAGTTATTTATAAGTTGTATAATATCTCAATAACATTGAAAAATAAATGGTAAGAATAAGGTTCAGTAATAAAGCTGAAACAAGCTATTAATTAGGTACCTAGTTGTAATATTTTTTTCTCGATTAGGTTACATCATATTAATGGTTATTACTTATTATTGAGCACAATAAGCTATTATCAAATTATGTCTATCCCAGAATTGTAGTGTCACATCCACTTCATAAAATTGTCTTCTCAAGTGGAAACGGTTTATACAATATTAACAACCATCAATGCAGGAAATGGAAAACATTTTTTTCACTAAACCTAACCTTGATAGTATTACAATACGTATAATAATATTTAACTAGATATATTACACCTTGTCATTTTTTTATTTATTTAAAATTATAGGTAGATACATATATTTTAGTATCTACAAATTCATATAATATTAATTTATTATAGCATACAATTTTCTATTTGTGACAAATATTTAGCTTTAGAAAGTCTGTCATTTTTAAAATAGTTAAAAAAAAAAAGTTTCTTCAAATAGTATTTAAGGAACTTGGCATGAACCAGGCCATCTGCCTGATAATATTGTAGATTATTAAACAGGTTTAGTACTTTTATTTATATCATTCCCCAGACTTCATTGACTCATACTTACCTATTTACAAAAAAAAATAAAAATGAATTTATAATTTATAATTTAAACTTTATAGTAATGTAAAATCATGATTGATACATTTGTATTTTTAAATTGATTATTATAATTTATAAATTTTACACTTCATGCCATGGAAAAATAACTGTATCTTCATAATATAAAATTAGTATTACATTTTATGAAATAAATTAAGCGTATACAACAATACATTACAATATCTTTAAATAAATAAAGAATTATAGGTACCATTAAAATATTTTTATGTTACTAATATATATATAAATTATTAACAGTTGATTAATTCTTTTAGTGTTGTTCTACATCTAATTATTACTGAATTCTATATGGTTTTCAGGTGAAAAATTGGATTAAAGAACTAAAAAAGATGTTGGGAAGTGAAATTTGCCTTGTTATTGCAGGAAACAAAATTGATCTAGAAAAAGATCGTACAGTTTCAGTGGAAGATGCAGAAAAGTAAAATTCATAAACATTTAAAAGCTTGACAAAATAATTGATTTTAAATTATGTAATTTTATAGCTATGCCAGTTCAGTTGGTGCCGTACATTTTCATACATCAGCCAAAATGAATTCAGGCATTGAAGAAATATTCTTGAGTCTGTGTCGTATGATGATAGAAAAGGCTGATAAACAAATTGCTGATAATTTAGTTACATTAAATCGGTCAGGAAGCTCAAGAAGAAGAACCATAATAATTGACGATGAGGACGATGTGCCATCCAAAGAATCGTCTCGTTGGTGTTGTAGTAGTTAACTTATTGCTTTTTGCCTTTTTTAATATGGTTTAAAGATACCAAGATTCATGTTTATTATTATATATATATATATATATTATTTTTTTTGAGAAACCATTCTGTTCGTGATATTTTTCACTTTTTGAAAAAATTATATTTTTTTATATTAGTTTATTTGCTTATTAATGATTTATTTATTTATAGTTGATCTTATAATTCACTGATTAAAGTATTAATATTATTAATTGTAGGCTAATACATAATTTTTAAAATATTATTTCTAAGAAATTGGTTTTCAGTCTATTACAAGATAAGATCTAACCAAAACTATTATTTACATTTACCAAAGTGCTTTACTGGGAGACAGGGTAAGAATTATTTAACAGAATTGAAAAAAAATATCAGAAAATCATTATTCCCAACACATATACGACCATATTATGTTTTTAAAAGTTGATGATTGGGTGGGTGTCTCAAAAAAGCTTATTTTACAATATTTACGTTATATTTTTACAATTTGGAACTCTTTAATTCTAATTATAACCAACCAAACAGACGCAATGACTAATATAACGAACTGAAATGCTAATCCACCGCGTTCCGGTCCATTTAGATCACTACTAACAATACAAATTATATGGACCTTTTCAACTCTTATTTTATAAAATTGGTGTGGTTGGTTTAAATTACTTAACTAAGTACTAGATGCCAATATTTCCAATTTATATACATAATCTTCTTGAGTGAATGTATAGGAAATAATAAGGATATTATACAGTTTTACAGGTCGTAAACGTGTTAAACTATGCAAAAAATATTCTAATACTCAATAAATATATTTAACATTTTATAATTAATTAACTATATTTATAAAACAATAAAATAAAACTTAGATTATGGAGTCTATTTCTAAGATCAAACTGTAAGGAAACTATACAGTTTGTATAGTACCTAATATATTTAATTTCTTTTAATCATATATTTTACAAATTGGTATTTGTCATGTTTATGGATTATGTATATGAGTAATGGAAAAAATAAACAGGTATAACAGAATAAAAACAAACATATATATTTGAACATTTTTAAATGCGGTCAATTTTTTTTTTAATTTTCATTGTGTACCAAAATAAACATCCGCATACAACAGAACAACAAAATACAATAATTATATAAAATAGTATACACGAGGAAAAATGGTATATTGTATATACATTAAAAATATTAATTAATTTGTATTTATATAATTTAAAAAAAAAATAATAATAAAAATTTATTTAATCTAAAATAATAAAAATTTATGAAATTTGGGTTAGTTGTTTACAAGATCACTATTTTTTTATCATTGTATATATTATAACCAATACAAAATATATATCAGATCTGTTGAGTGGCGAATAAAAAAAACAAGTATAGTACAAATTACAATAAAATATAAGTAAGAATTTATTATAAAAATAGTAGCTTCTAGACAAAATGAATTAATACTGAATGCTAAATAAATATATATATATATATGTGTTTATGATATGAATAAAAGCAGTTATTTTTGTAGGTATTTATAATATTCAAATTAATTAGTCTAAGAAAAAAATGTATCACTATTTTGAAAGTTTACTTATAACTCGAATTAAAGCACCATTCTCGTCTTTTAACCTCTGATTTTCTTGGCGTAACAGTTCCATTTGCTGTAAAAATGAATAACATTAATTATAAAAAAGAAATCATACACAAATTCTGAATATTTAAAGAAAATCAAAATAAGCTTTCTACAGTACAACATAAAACTGTTAAGTTTAGCAAGATTTAAGCTAATGTGGTTTGTTTATTTAAATTAATGCAAATCTTGCATTTCTAACAGCATTTAACTGATTAAGCATATTTATTTTAAAACACGGTTTCAATATTTGAACAAAACACAATAATAAGCTAAAAATTAAAATCTAAAATAAATAATACGTAAACAAAACAGAAGTTAAACAAATAATAATGTTTAATATTACAACAGTTTTAGAAACATTTTTAAAACGAAACTCTGTTAGATTTACAACTATTAAGTTATATTAGACAATATAACAAGGAACCTACAACCGCACATGATATCTCAATCATGCTAACGTATATTAGAGTAAATTTGCGTACAAAAGAATCTATTTTGTGATGTCAGTTTCAATATGTTGAATTGGCCTATTAGCCTAAGCATATTAACAGGAACGATCAACAAGCACTTATTGATAATTCAATTTTAAAGTGAACTATACGAGTTATATAACTATAAAATATTAAAATTTTAATATGCTTGTAACCCACTTTAAAATACAAATACCAATAAAAGCCTAAAAGAGATGCACTAGAAAATAAACTATCTTTTCAATTTGATGATAATATATTCAACATTATACCAAATAACTATATATTAAACAAGTGGGTAGTGTATTAGTTTCAACCATAATGTTGAGAAGTATGATCATTGAAAAAGCTCAAACAAGTTTTATGCACAATTGATGAAATAAAAATTAATTGATTAGTAGACCAACTGGAATGGGAATTCACAAACACACTGAGCATAAAAACAGCACACATCACAATTCAACGTCGCACATTATCTACATACATAAAAAAAAAAAATGAAGTGTTCGCATTATCAGGTATGAGTAAGTTTAGAAACGACTCTGGTAAGGGCTCTGTTCTCAGTTCGGAGCCGTTCATTTTCTGCTTTCAACTTTTGCAATTGCTAGAGAACATAAACTCAAGTGTAAGCTCTAAATATTTTCTAGCACAAGTAGCAACATTGATAATAAGTCTATTTTTATTTGTAGACTGGCCTAGACATTTATTTTATTTGAATTCTCTCCATCGCCAAAAAAATAAAATACATAATTACCTTGAGTTCCTCTTCCATCTCTGACAGTTTTCTCTCCATAGCCCGCCTTTCACGTTTTTCCGTTTCCGATAATGTCGTGCTTTTTCCAGCCTGAAACATTCATTTGAGTCATCATCATACAAGAATATTATTAATCACAGTTTAGATTTGTTTCAGTGATTGATAATAATGTTTCTTACATTGGTCGATTGTTTTTCTATAGTAATTTTTGCTTCTAGTAGGTCTTCCTCAGTCTTCTGTAACTGTCGCCTCAATCGTTCGTTATCTACGACTACCTCTTCGTACAACTAAATCGATAAGGAACAGTGAACAAACGGAATATTATTTTAACGCGATAATTTTATTAATACTCACAGCTTTGTAATCAATGTCGCCGTTTTCAGAACACGAGCCGGGAGAATTTGCAGCACTACTGTGTTTACTGTCTAGTGATGACGATATTGAACCGAGTCGCGACGTCGGATTCGATTTGGTATCTCCGCCGCTCTGAAACCATAAGGCAATAAGAAACAAGTAACAAACCAACAACAGTGAAATATTAATTTCGTAAATATTGACATGGTTCGTTAAACAGTAAAACACTGATAACGATGACACACGATGATGGCGGTTTCGGGATTTTTGAAATCATGAACGCCTGCAGACATTTTTCTATGGAGAATGAGAGGAGCAATCTTCAATATTTATATTTTCTACCCAATATATAATATAATCTGAAAAGTATTGCCATTATGTCTCTATGGCCGATTTTCAAAAGCAATTTACTTAGGTATTCATTGTCGTTGAGCAAAATCGATAAAATGAAAAATAACCATAATTCACATAAGTCAAAATATACAATATGCAATATGGAATCAGTTTACGATCCACTGTATGTGCAATAACTAAATACGTAATTTTTTATAAATTCCTTGTATTTCTAAAGGTGTTCTACAGTGGGTTATTTTTAGACATTATAAATATAATATAAATGGCGAAATCACATGATTTATTCGATGTTTAATTATTACAACTTCTAATGCCCGAAATTATTTTACACTAATTTATATGTATATTCCCTATTATTTAAGATTTTTATTAAATAATTATTACAATTTTTATCATCGTCAGATTAACCATTAGACACTACAGCCTATAGGCAATCAAATTAAGTGCAGATTTTTTTAAAAGCACCAAATATTATTGTTGACTGTTATCTTGGTCAAAGCATTATTTTCGTTATTTTTTTGTTCGGTTAACGATAATAACAATAAATTAATTTTATTATGGATAAGTGAAGCACGTGTTTGGGCGAATTACCTTTTATCCGCCTAATAAAAACTTGTGTTTTGGCGAGTTCCTTACATCGTGTTTGAGCGATTATCATACAATATACCAAACATATAAAAGATACAATTATAAAGATTAGGATAAAATACTATACTTAATTAGACCAACTTAAACTCGTTATAGTGTTAGTTATTACTAGGGCCCAGATGTTGATGACTGTTGTATCTGTGTTTGGAAAATCGTGGACAATGGTTTCATAGCTTAAAATGTATTTAGATAACATAGGTACGAATCTATAGATAGCCAATACCGGCAATATATAACATGTATATGATGAGACCTAAAGTGTATGCTATAATTTCTCCTTAATCTGGCACTGACTTATGGCCAATGGGTAGACCGTAATTCACAATACGAAAACATAGGTCCGAATCTAAACAACTCATTTCTTGGGTATTTTCGTTTTAGTACATTTTTACTTTAATTTAACAATTGAGAGAAAAAATACGAGTTCATTATTTGTCATTATGACCTATATTTTTACATTTTCCCTAATAAAAAAAAACCACAACTTTATTACATCAACTCTACGTTACTAACGCAGTAACGCATACTAACGTATGTTTGTAAACATTTTTAATTTTAATATCAGTAAATAGGTAATTTTATTAACTTCAAAAATGTTGTGAACGGTTTATAATAGTATTTAGGTCATTAATATATAACAATTTTCAGAGCATTTTTTGTGTTTTTTATGTCATAAATGTATCATTTTTAGAGCATTAACATTCTGCCCCAAGTTACTACGTAGGTGGAGTATACCAAATATGGATCTTTAATTGAAAATATTTTTACTATAAAAAGAAATTAACTATGAATTTCGATTGAAAATTGTGTTTTTGTGAATTTAATGACTAGAAAACAGCATCTTGTAGTTTACCCATGGAATTCACGGATGTTGTAATGAGAGGATTGATAAAATACAGATCAACGCATCACAGGATATTAAAAATAGTCGCCCAAACACAGCAATTTTCACAAACTAGCTCAAACCCAAATCGCTCAGACATGTGCAACCCATAGATATAATATCAATATATCACCCATATCTGCAATATACCATGATATAGCCATATAGGTTTCCAAAAGCCAACATTGTTGGTAAGAACTAAGAGATAGTCAAAACCTGTGTATATGATGGGACTCTAAGTGTATGCTATAGTTTCTCCGGCACTCACTTATGGGTAGATAATACATTCAATCGTAATATTCACAATACGAAAACTGATAGGTAGATCAGTGGATCACTCGTTATGTTTAAAATGGTGCCGGATTTTTTTCTGTACTTGGCGGAAGTGATAAAATTATCTTCTTTTAATTTAACTGTTACCTATTGTGTTTATTCAGTATTACACAAATCATTCTAAAAACACCATACAAACACACTTTACGTGACCAGCATGGTATATTATATTATTATCCTACACGTTTAGTTCGCTTACCGCGTAACCCTCGGATCCGTAGCTCTTACTAGACGCCAACGAGTTTGACGAGTCGAATCTGTTCAGCGGACTTTGGTAGAAGTTTCGTTTGAGGGAGGTGGGGGGGTGGCGGGACAATGGTGAGGCGTGTGAGTGGCGGGACGACGGAGAGGCGTGCGAGTGGCGAGAAGACGAAGAGGCGTGCGAGTGGAGCGACGGGGACGGGGACGCTGTCCGGCTAGAATACGACGAAAAATTTGGAGACGACGACGACGGAGTGATGGTCAGGCCACCGTATCCGGATGCGGTGCCGCCGTACGTGGATGTGGAATATGAAGGAATGGTGGACGAGTAGGACGACGTGCCGAGATAGGGCGCGGACAGGCCCAGGGACGAGTACATGGCGCTGTTCCGGGACGGAGAACTGTAAACACTCCTGGGCCTGGCGTAAGAGGATGTAGACGAGGACGACGGTCGGGACTTTCGGATATTGTTGGTATAAGAGCTCATGGCGAATCTGCGAGGTGATGAGACGCGGCTGCGCGGGACTTGTTCACCGGCGGACAACGTGCGGCGAAGTACTGAAGTCTGAAATCACTGCGCTGCGGTGAAGACTGGCACACAGCAAATAAACGACGTGTCGCGTGGAGCAGAGGCCGCCGTATATACAGTGACCGTGATCTATTTTCGGTCTAATGAAAAGGCCCGGTTTAAAAAAACGTGCCCTTAGCTGCGGCGTGTAGTACGCTGTATATTATATTATTATTATACGATTATTGTTGTGGACGTTTACGATGTACGTCGCCGAACGCTCGTGGGAGAAGAGGCGGGGGGGGGGGGGGTCACCCGTGGCCAGTGGACGACAAAGTGCGGCAGCGGCGGTGTTCATGTTCGGGGTAATAATAAAAACTTTTATTTTAGAAATCGGGCATGTATTGTTTTTAATTCGTTTAATACGGCTTTGATTTGACGGAAGCCAACTTTAAAACAAAAATAGAATTTTACTACGGAGAACATTAGCTGAATCGAAAATAGAATTGCATACATATGCAATAGAGAAGGCGTTATTTGACATAGGACTGACTTATTGTAGCCGTTCTAAATAAATGATTGAAGGAAAACTTAAAGTTGCCAAAAATATCAAACGACACATTACTCATTAGTCAAACTTTTCACCGTACATCCAAAAACAATAATTGGAAAAACCCCAACTTTTAAGTATTATAAAAATAATAATAATAACATTTTTTTTTACTTCATTAAACTTGTTTCTACATACATGACTGCTCTTATGCGCTGACACAAAAACACTTTATTTATAATAAAATGACAACCAAAGTGTTATCCGTAGTCTTAATATACAAACTTATTTTTTTTAAATTTAAATTTAAAAATATAATATATTATTATAACAAACATACCTCTCCAATACTATCATCGGTACCACCACAAGAAGAGGTATCTTGTCTGTCTGGATCAATTTCGTCCAAATCAACGTGAACCACTCCAGTAGATCTTCGCTTTGGCCTTTTCCTTCTTTGTATAACTGCTTGAGTAGCCTGGTGATTGCGGAATTCATTTTCTTTATCTTGATCTGTATAAAAAGAAAAATATCAAATACATACTTATATTAAATCAATAAAATCAAAACATGATTCCTTCAATAATTAGTAAGCTACATGAGGATAAAAATGAAATTTAACTATGAAATGAACACACATTTACTACACTGTTTACACTAAGTGGAATGTGTACTAAATTAAGTAGTTTATGAAGCTAGAAAACAAAGATAATGATGAGTTGGATATTGGCCAAAATTTACATTCAATATATATATATTATAATACACCAATGACGTCAATTATATGTCGTATAAACTTAACAAAAATCACCTTTATCGTCAATTTCTTTAGGCGAAGGACGCCTTAATGGTAACGTGACAGTTGTATCTGCACTAGTATCAGGAGATGACGGAATGTGTGACTTTGTTGGAGGTTTTGGAACTGCTTCATTAGATCGAGCGTCTTCAAGCAAAAACTGTAAAAATCAAGTCAAATAAACATGTAATTAAAAATACTCAATAAAATTAAAATTAAGTACAGAAACACATCAACACAGTGCAAAGCTCATTATTAGACATAGCAAAAAAACAATCCAACTCTAGAGCATTTTAAATCATCAAAAAACTAATATAATTCAAACGGGACCATAAATTCCTCTACACACAGAAATGTCAACAAACCTTGCTGCCGTTTTCGACCCTAAGTCTCCAAGACGGCCTTCGTTCCAAACAGCTATCTGGCATGTTAGATGGAATATTTCGAGGCAATGGAGTAATCGTAGCCGTAACAGTTACATGCTCTTCTTTTTTAGCCTGACAAATTATTAAACTAGATAGTAATAATGACGTATAATAGACAATAGTACCTATTAAGAAGAAGGTACCCTTCAAAGTGAGTAAAAATTCTCAAGATGTAATGTAATATCATGATTAATCCATTTCTACCACATACAAAAAAATTAAATCTACATAAGTTTCAGATTGCACAAATGAATAACTATGCATCAGTGAATCACTGTTATAATTCCTATAACTCATTAACTCGTTATTCCAATTATTTATAATTATATTTGTTTAATGTTAAATAAAAACGTTTTGATAAAAAAAAAAAAAACCAATACAATGTATACTGTTTACAGAGCTTAGAATACTTTTAAAATACTTGTGCATTTGAAAAACAATAATGGGTTTCCTTAGAAAATTGTTTTTATAAATTTTTTATTTTATCACACATATTTCAAAAATAAGAATTTTACTTCATCAAAAGGTAAACTAAATTATTATATACTGTAAAACTTTAAAGTTTAAACACTACTAATGATGTACCTAGAAATGCTATAAAACTTTTCTATTCAAAGCTTAGTATAATTAAATTTAAAGTTAAGTTTTAAATTTTGAAAATATTTTGTTCTGATTAATACCTATTATAAAATATAAACTATAATTAGATGATACAATTAATATAAATGTAAAAAAAGCTACTTAAATTAAGCATTGATTTAATTTTAAAATAAATTTTATGTGTAAAGTAAAATTTGGATTGAATTTATATTTTAAACAGTTTTCAAATTCATAAGTAATATAAGTATAATGTATACATGATATACTTAATGTGTATGTTTTTTGGTAAAACTGTTCTAGTATGAAAAATGTTTTTATGGTTCTAAAATTAACATTGAAGATGTTTCATTATATTATACTTATTTTTATTTGGAACTAAAAATGGGTCATAAGAATATTGAAATTTAAAACTTTCAATATTTTGGCAAATTTTCAAAATGGTGGTATACATGAACAATACAATATATAATAATTTGTTTTATAAGTGCTTGTTTATAATGACAACTTAAAAATTAATACATCTTACATTTGCAGTATATTTTTTGGTACATGATAAACATGTGATATCAAAGAAAGTGTATAACTTGTGAATTGTATAATTTACTATTATAAATGTATGACATAATTATGATAAAAGTAATATAAAGATCTGAGAGAAAAATTCCGTAAAATAAATAATTATATACTAGCAGAAATAACAGCAAAATGAGAATAAACGATGTTCTTTGATTTGTAGTTTATGGTTTATATTATTAAAATATAAATACCTATTTCAAAAGTAAACACAAATCCACTTAGGGTAGAACGACAATTTATTATTTAGAAGTTCTACTTGAGGGTTTTTAAATTAAAAAGTTCTTATTTATATAAAATATATTATTATAAATTATAAAATTTGAAGTGATGAATATTGATGTAAAATGGTAAATAAGTTTTTTATTTTAAAAGTTAATGTAGATTTATAATATACATAAAAAACGTTGGTAGGTCTAATTATGTTTAAACTATACTATTGAATACACCTAATGCAGTAAAGCCCATAAGTTTTGTCTCTGTCTTACAAACGTACAACATAGCACATTGCATTAAGTGAAAAGTTGAAAAGACATTGTTTAATATATATATAATTGCAAAAACTGGCTTTATAAAAACCGGGGAAGAAACTCTTCTGTATAATAGGCATCATGAGTTCATTGAGTAAGTCACTGCAATCTAGGTGTTAAATTTGAATTCAATGATAAATAAGTGTATAGATAAGAAACATGATTCTGAGCGGAGATAATCCGTGACCCTTCTACATTTCTGAGGATATTTTATTAAATATTTGTAATTAATTATTCAATTAGTAATACGGTAAGTTGAGCTAATTTTTGCAAAAAAACAATTTGCATATTATATTAAATAATAAATAATAATAATTATAATCTTATTTTATGTAATATAACTAAGTATCTGTAAATGAAATGTTAAGTCAATAGAGACATACCTTACAACAGTGTAAAAAGATTTATTGTATAAATAGCTTAAAATGAATCTAAAATATATTTTTTTAAATTTCAGTGCTTTATAAATATAAAAATAATATCAGCAAAAGCTTGAATTACAAAAAAAAAACTAAAATCATTACTTTTTGTTTAATTATCCAATTTACAGTCTTATCAAAATTTAAATCTCAAATGTTTAAAATTTTTGCAATTAGTGTAATTTTAAAATTGTTGACAAAATGTAAACATTATTAACAACATTTATGGAAAAAAACACTAAACATATTAAAACATTTCAACTTCCAACCCTCATTTAAAACGAATGTGGGTGCACGTTCAACTTTTTATCTTATGTTTAGTAAGAAAAATTAATGAGAACATTGTAATTAATCAAAGGTTTATGATGTATATAAATAGCTCAAATAGAATTACATGTTTTGAAAATTATACTTTGTATAGAAAATTAGTTTTTAAAAATTGCTGTGTTAATATTTTTGTATTCCAGTAATTTTGCTTTAGTTTAAAAAAAAAGTATAGGGATTTTTACTTTTAATCCCCCAAAGTATTTGAATATTTGACTAACTATATTCAATTGCTTATAGATACCACTTTCAAAGTTAAAGATTGAAAACTACTGATCTAAAACATGATAACAGAAAAAAAATACAACAAACACACACAAACACTTCATTGTAAAACCAATGCATTCATCGCTCCGCTCAGAATCTAAATTCTAAAACATTAATATTATACTGGTACACAAATACTATAAAGTAGAAACACATACATCTATGACACACTACACATTTATATATGTGTTTATTTATGTTAGCTTATAAAGCTATAAGTATAAACTATAAAACGATTATACATTAAGTTTGAAACAATACAATATGTAGTGTTTTTCAAAATTTAAAATCCTTTTTGTATATGTTTGTCAAAATTGTGATTACCAATGCCCATAAAATTTAATCTGACTACTAAGTACAACTTATGAGAAATCACCAATTACTTTTTCAAGCCTTAAGTATTAAAATTAAGAATTTTATGAATATTTAACTACAATATAGTTTGTACATTTTCAAAATTTGAACTTGAATAGTTAAAAGAAAAAAATTTTAACTAACTATGTAGTTTTGATATTTTTTAATTTCTGTAAGAACAAAACAACTACATTTTTTGATTTCATTGATAATTTTAGCGACATTAAATCAAAAAAAATTTTCAAAAATGGAAAATTTCAATTGTTTCCAAATAACTCAGAGTCAAAATTGAAAATTTTACAAGTCCAGAAAATGGTATAGAATAATCTGGATCCAAATCTACCACTAACTACCCATAATATTAAATTGGTTTTTCTGATGTGAAAATTTCTACAGACAAAAATAATGAACAACAATTTTATTTTCAGATTGAAAATGTACTAGGATTGGTAAGTTATACATATTACAATATATTATATTGATATAAAACTATTTAGTTGCAACTGATTTAAATTTACTAGACTTTAAAGGATAAAAATGGGTAATAAATACATTTTTATATAAACATTTTACTTACGTGCGGTGTTCCAATATTGTTTGTGGAGTTATTATTTGTTTCCACTTGAGAGTTGCTTAATTTGCTTTTGCCAGTATCCTGATTTTTTTGCTTAACAATTTGTTCAGCAGATTTTAGTTCTTCTAAAGTCACTCCTTGAGTGGACCGTCTAGTTTCTCGAACACGTTTAGCATGTGCTTTTCGTTGAGTTTCTGATTCGTCATCTCTAACTGGAGGAACAAATGACCTAAATTAAAAAAAAAATCTTATATTAATGTAATTATTAAGAATGTATTATATAAAAAAATATTAAATTGAATACACAATGCTAGTTCAAAATGTACAAAACTAATATTAATAATGTGGTTAGATAAAACATAACTCAAGTTTTATTTTAAACATAAATTAATAACTCGGAATCCATCACATAATATCAAATTATCAAAATATATATAAAATATTTTACATATTACAGTTTTAATAGTTATATTTTAATCAATAAATATTTTGCAACTTCACTATAACAGTACTCTACAGACTATAAGTAAACAATATTAGACCATTATAAATATTAAATTATAAATCAGTAATATTTTGTTTGATTTAATTGTTTGGTATTATACATCAGCTTCAAGGCGCCCATCAATCAGAACATAAGGGGTAACAATATCATAAAAAAAAATACCTAACTAAGAACCAACCAAATTGATTTTATTAAATAACAGAAAATAAATACACAACATAGATAAACGATGTACCTATGTAGTATGTCATGTATTATATCATCAGTAAAAATAGTTTATTATTTACAATAACCAAAAAATTACAATCATTTAACATTTGTCTAGGAGGTGACCTCTTGGCACCCTTGGTCAGCTTTAACTAAAAATGCATTAGTTACAATTTTTAAGTTTAAATAGCTGTTTCCGCTTTGCTATAGAGTGTACCTTGTTATTGGGTAGGTCACTGTAATGGATGTATTCAATTTGAATTCAATAATAAATCATTGCATAGAAAATGATACTGAGTGGAGATAAATACTACTAAGTATAATAGATTCTACATTTATAATACTATTATAGTTAGTATACTATTTCATGCTATTATTATATTATTAATATGATAAAAGTAAATTTTTTCCAAAATCATAGAATTGATTATATTATCAATTATTATAATATAGTATATATTTATATCATATATTATCGTTGTTAACTTTAAGTCAATAAAAAATTACAGTAGAAGGGTATGAATAGGTTAGAAAATCACCCTCAAAGTTAAAGATTGAAACATTTTATTTACTATAAAATGTATACTCAATACACATACGCAAAAAAAATACATATATGATTGTAAAATCAATACATTTTCATTCCACTCAGAATCTAAAATTAAAATTATAAAATTTTAACAAAAGTACACTATATTATTTTAAAATCAAGAAAATAACAAAAGATTTTTTGATCAACAAAAAATTTTGGTTATAACTTAATAGGTTGGTAGATAATTAATATAAATATTAAATTAAAAGTATAATAAAATGGTTTTATGATGGTTAGTGGTTACCTAGCCTAAGTTAAACTTAAGTTAAATTTCTAATGTGTTTTTAACAACTTTGGCTCTTTCAATTATTATTTATTATTATAAAATAAGAACTACCTAAAATAGTATTTACCTATATCTATTTATTAATGATTATATAAGAATATTCTACTTCCAATATAATAATTAAATATATTTAAAACCTGCGTAATAAGGATATTCAGCAAATAATAATTAAAAATTTAAATTATTATAAACCAACAATAATCTAATATTTATGTTTGGATTCCAAAGCTCTGGTAAAATTAAATATGTCAATAAGCGGATGTCACAGAAATAGTGTTATTTCATAAACCAAACAATAATTTACTATTCCGAGAACAAACTTGAAAAAGTTTTTAAAGATGTTCCCGGGGACTATTTTATGGGTTGTTTCTGATTGTTTCTGTTGCATTTGGAGACCACTGATAAATGCTTTGACACCACTAATAATATTAAACATAATTTATTGCTAACTTTATATTAAATCTAAAAATATGATTAGATAATTTAAAAATAGATGGATTAATGTAAATTACTTAAATTGAAAAAGTTCTCGTAATTAAGTTAAATTAAAACTTTTCGTTGATTTAAAAAAAAATTAATAGAAATTTTATTTATAATGATTACACAATTAGAAAATGTATTTGTATTTATTTAATTTATTGAAATATTAGCATATTATTTAATTTTTTTTTTTATTAAAATCTAAACATAATACAAACAAAACTATATTTTCCATTTACCGCCTAGCTATGCCACTGATATAATATACAGGTGTGTGTTTATATCAAAGTTGATAAATAACATTTAAATAATACGCTGATTTTGTGGTTCACTCTGAAAACTCTTAATTTGTTAATCATTTAACAATAAATGATTATATTATTTGTAAGTAGAATTAAAAAATACTTAGATTAATATTGTATTATAAAAAGAAAAAAATACAATTATTGATTTGACAGTTGAAATTTTAGATTATTACTCATTATTTGTTATTGAGATAATATAACAAAGTCAATAAGTGAATTCCATTATTTTTGTTTATGCGCAAATAAATTTATTATCAAAAACAAATACAATTCCACATCCATCTTAGACATTCTTGATGCTATGGACTTTGGTTGACAAAAATCGAAATTCCATTGGCTATTTAAATTACTTTAAGTAACACTAAATCAACAATTGTATTTATTAATTTACTTTGAATTTAGGTACCTAATCCAACAAATATTATGAATTTTAATAAATGTGGATATCTAATACAGTAATAAATTCTCAAAATTATATTATGAAAATATTAAAAAGGAAAAATGTATAGATGAGGACCATATGTAAAAACTTTAACTCAACCAATATATCAATCTCTAATAATCAGTGGCGGCTCCTGGTTGCTGTTGATAGGGGTGTGACTTTAATATGATATCTCGTCATAAGTATAAAAATTAAAATATATAATATATAATATAATATTACTTTTTAACTTTAAATGATATTTGTCAAAGTGGCCGCAGTAGAAAAGAAATCTATAATATTAAGTCAAAAGGTTGTATAATAATATTGTAGTTAACTATTATACTTGAATAGAAATATTGAAACGGAAATAATATATTAATAAGTCTAAAAATACTAATCCATAATAAAGAACGACAATGATGTGCATATACGTATTTAATATTAAAAATAAATTACCTACTATAATAATATTTTATCCAAATGGACGACACTAAATGCATACATAAGATCGCGGTTAAACTACCCGCACACACATGATTAATGCATCTTCATTCAGAACAGCTCGGACAACAATATTTTTAGTCCAAACACTGCAATTGTACCTGCATACTCTCCTAATTTCTGAGAGAAACGATTCAATGTACACACACGTTAAAATGTACTATAATTATAATAATTATAAAAATTCTATTTCAATTATTAGAAAATGTATTTTCTCATCCAAGCCACAAGCCGCCACTACTAATAATACTAAGTATACTATCAAAATTCATAATTTTCCCTCAATTTTTGTAAAATAATAGTTCGTAATTTTTGTAGAAATATAATATCATTGTTCATCATTATTTAGTATTAAATATCTATGAAAAACAGACTAGTATATTATTAGATGTGTAATCAGTATAATGTTGAAATTTAAGTATAAAAGTATATACTAAAATAAAAAAAAATCCTATCTTCAATTTAATTCAGAACTATTATTTAAAATAAAAAGTATTAACATTTCTTATTAAAATTTTACCTGCGAATATTGGGAGTTGGATGTGTTGTATCATTTGAATTCAAACTGCTCTGAGCAGTTGCTGAATTTGTTTGATCGTCTCTAAAATTACTTTTGTTCCGCCTAAAGATAAAAAAATAAGATTTAAATTGTATCAAATAAAAAGTTTTAGTAGGTGTTGTACACTACACTAACATGTGTCAAAAACATGTACCTTCTCAATTCATAATTTCAGAGATTAAAAATGTTCAAATATTAAAATATTCATATCATCAATTTACAATACCTTGATAGAGGTTTTTCCTTTAACGAAGCAGTTCTCATAGGAGGTGAAGCACATGCTGTAGATGGAGAAGGATGTATAACTCCCCACAAGTTACCTTTAATTTTAGCACGTAACTCACAATAACGTCGATAAAACCTGCTCAAATACAGACACACAAAGCGTGCAAACATAATTATGTTAATTCACACAATACATTCTACATTTAATACTTCAAACATATATTATTAGTAATTGAATATATAAAATAAGTTACTACTAAGATGAACTTGTAACCACATAATATAATAAATACTAAAAAAAGAAAAATTAAGGCTGTCATGCCCAGTGGCGGATCTAGGGGGAGGGCAAAGGGAGCATTCCTCCCCATGCCCATCCCAAAATTAAGCCCTAGATCCGTCACTGATCATGCCTGAACATTTTAACTCAGTCTTACTAAAATATAGCATAGACAATTTAATATTCATGTTAAAAGCAAAATTTAATGTAATGCATTGGTAAAATGGAGATAACACAAGCAGCAATGGCGTAGTTATGGTTGATGATGGGGATAGATCCCCTCCCCCACAGCTTTTAGATTCTGAGTGGAGCGATAAATGCATTGTTATAATGTGTTTTTCAAATTATTTTTTGTTTCTTTATTCCTGTACTTTGATGATGGCTTTTGATAGAAAATTTAATCTAGGTTGTACTATTAATAGGTAAAAACTTAAAAATCACAGAACTATTTTAATTAATCAAGAAAAACAAAAAAAATTTTTTTTAAGAAAAACTAGCGTTTGACAAAAACAACTTTCTTGGTATTAACTCAATTTCACCAATTTTTAATATATCATATTCTAAAATATTGTATTTTTGAGCTTGTTTTAAGCTGTTTATAAACATTTGAAATTTTTAGTTATTTTTAATGTTTTGATAAATATCTATAAAATTTTTTTCAATGGGTCAAAAACCTTGGAAATTTAGTTTAAAGTTTCTCACAAGTTGCTATAATAACGGCTATTTATTAGAGATACATAGAAACAAATTTATTTATAAACATTTAAAGTTCAAATTTTGACAAATTTCATCAAAATCTCCAAAATTTGCAAATTGTAGTTATAAATTTATAAAATGCTCAATTTTAATAACTAAGGATTAAAATGTAGAGCAAGGTTTCTTAAAAGTATTTCATTGTTCATACTGTTACCAACAAGTATAGCTATAAACAGTTTTAATTTCAAATTTCAAGTTCATACGTCTTGCCAATCTAGAAAAATAGCAATGAGGTTTGTGGCTTTTATATATTATATAATAGATTAAAAAAATATGTTGTTTAATAATGTGTTTCAAAATGTTCAATATAAATTATTTTACTGTGCAGTGGTATGTATAATATATAAAAAAAACAGAGCTTTATGATAAGCAGTCTCCACCTGGCTTTTATAAATAAAATGTTTCGACCCAAATCAAAAATCATGTCAGCTGCCCTATAAGAGGAAAAAAAGCTAAAAACACCCTGGAAGTTTCAAGGAATCTATTGATAAAACAGACATTTATTTAAAATCAGTTATGTAGTTTTTGAGATTAGCAGTAATTAAAAAACATATTTCACATTTATTTATTCAGATTATAGAAATTATTTTATTATTAGTAATAAGTTAGGTTGAATTGATTAAATTAAATTTAACTGCAAAATAATTTAGCAAATTGTTGTGAATTTAATGAATTTTGTAATAATTTGAACTTTAATCGCATATTAAAAAAATTATCTCATGTATCTTAAATGTATTTATATTGTTATCAAATCAACTTATGTGAGATCATAAATTACATTTTCAAACATTTTGACCGAGCCTAAACATTTTTATCAACAAAATTCAAGAATATAAAATGCCTATAAAAAGCTTAAAAATATTTTGAAGATTATACCATGTATAGTATAGAACAACGGTCGGCAACTGGCGGACAGCATAACTCTTGACCCCCGTCAACACATTGTACTTGATTATGTTATTTAATATATTATTATACCATTTTATTATTATTATTATAGAAAATGTACATTTCATTTAATTTATCAAACTCAGATTATGGTTGTATCATAATTCATTGCAAATATTTTATCGGGCAGGTAATATGTTATAATACCGTGTCTGCCAACAACCGAGTCGCGGATAAACCAAATTATAGAAAAACGACATTGTTAAATTGCATTTATTGCATATCACTGCTATCTACAGTATCTACAGATACAATAATATTATTTGTCTGTTAGCCTTATTCTCTACATAATAATTTAGTTTGTGTGCATTCGCTGGTGAATACAGTACGTGTTTCTTTTTATCCAATTTTCAGTAGGTATACTGCTAGTGTATTCTGATATTTAATTTTAATTTTATAGAAGCTTTTGTCAAGCTGTAAGCAACTGATAATCAACTTGGCTACGATGTTTGGTTCGACATACATTTGTGAGGTATTATTTACAAAAATTAAAAAACTTTGAAGTTCCCAATTTAAAAAAAACTGGCTAAGGAAAATAAATGTAATATTTTGCATTAAATTACTTGGTAAATTATTATTATTATTATCATACAATATTATTATTATTAACCTAATATTGTAATTTTTTAATAAATTAATAAATTGTAATAACTAGATAATTTATTTTTATTTTTATACTACTATTTATTAAATATAAAGATATTTGACAAAGAATGGAGTTCATTTAATATTAGTTTAATTTTTAGGACTCCAATAGAAATTACTTGCCAACCCTTGCTATAGAAAATGGTAGAATATACAGGTGAAAATTTAAAGTATCTTAAATTATACGTTAATAAATAACAACAAAATAACAAAATCAATTTTATCAAAAACTAGTTTTGGGTAAAAATAAAAATGAACAATAAAACTTTCATTGTAAAATCAATACATTCATTGCTCCACTCAAAACATATATTTTAATAACATCAATATTTTTATACAACATTCAATAATTAGAAGTATTATAGAAAATAATATGTGATTTAAAAAATAAATAACAGAGCATCTTAACATTGAAATATTGAATTGATTAAAATATATGTTTGGAAAATAAGTTTAAATAGAAATAAAGTAAAATGTGTCAAATTATATAAGGTAAAATAAGCCTGTTTACTCATAATAAATAAATAAATAAATATTAATTTGGTAGTTTACACTCAGTAGTTGATGATATTTAATAACAATTGTTTACAACTTTCTAGTAAATACACGTAAGCAAAAAAATCAAAACAATTTACATGTACTTGACTAAAATTATTTTTAAGGCATGCATAATATTAACGTTTTTTATTAAAAATAGTATAAGACATAAGTAGTTTAATTTTTCATCAAATTTGTAAATAAACACAAGTTGATTATTGACACATCATATCTTTATGTGATTCATTAACTGATTAACTCATTATTAATTTTGCTTAGTAGTTCTCAATTAACTTTTATTGCGATATTTAAACTTTTATACCTACTTTATTAAAATTCCATTTTTTTTAGTGAATATTTGGAAATATAAAATGCTTACAAATCATTCATTTGCATGCTTTAATGATTAATATTAAGAATAAAAATGAAAAACTTTTAAATTCATTTTTTCTAAATAAATAATTTAGTCACTAGTATAAATATAAAACAAAATACTAACTTTTCATCAGACTCGAAACTTTGTGTTCTACGCAAAACAACCTCTGGAGGCTTTAATTCGTTATTGTCTGATGATGGGACAATAGGCTGTTTGAAATCTTTGGTTGTATTTCCTAAAAATGTTAAAAAAATTAAGAATTTCTGTATTCTAACAAAGTATATTTAATAAAGTAAATCTTACCAATATTGTTTTCTGATGTCTGTTCAATAGGTGTCAGTTGAATTTCCACTTTTTGATGTATTGTGGGGTCATCCTTAATCTTAATATCATCTTCTTCCTCTTTAATCACTCGATTTCGATCTAATACGGTTTCTTTGTCTTTTTTCAATGTTGATTTGTCATTACCGGATAGCCTGCTGATTGAAGATCTACATTGATTTTGTGATACAGAGCATCCAACAGGAATACAGAAGCAGAACACATAAAAAACATGCAAACAAGCAAAGAATAAAAAGCAATAAAAAAAAATTAACACAAGGTAGAAGAAAACCAGCCTAATATCAAACAATTAAATACTGAAAAAAGCTAAAAACAAAAAATCACAAAAAAAAGCTATAATTTATAAGCTAAAACTAACCTTCTTTTTTGATTCTGAGAATTTGATAATTTATTACTTATTAGGTAATTTTTATCTGATGCATCTTTATTTTGAGAAGCTTGTTTCTTTTTTAATTCATCTAGTAAATCTTTCATTTCTTCATCAGAAACATCAAATGCTGTTTGACCCTTTTAAAAAAATAAAATAGACTGAAGTAATTTTCATGCAACGAAAATGTTTCAAATTATATAATACCACAAAATTTTTCTTCTTCATATTACAGAAATGTTCAACTAATATTTCACAAGCTTCTTTCTGACCCCAATATGCTGCTGCATGTAATGGTGTCCAACCATCATAATCTTGACAATCGACTTCTGCACCAGCTTGAATAAGGAGCCTAATAAATACATATTTCATTAAACTTTTTCATTAATACTTTATTATTTTTATAATATATTACTCTAAGACTTTAATGTATCCTTTGGCAGCAGATACGTGTATTGCCATTGCCCCAGTAGTAGCATGAGGAGAATCCTTAAATTTGCCAGTATTAATCCATTCTCGAGCATCTTTTAGCATCAGTCTCTCTTCTTTGTTCCTTGCTTCATCACAGTCAATGCCTTAAACAAAAAAAAATATTAAATATATATTCATTATACTAAGCGTTAAATCAATTTAAATTTACCCATATCTCTTAAATGTTGTTCTAAAAGTTTCCTCATGTCATCAGATTCTGCAATGTCAATAGCTAGTTCTTGATCGCAGTTAATTGCTGATACATCTGCTCCATGTTCTAATAAATATCTATAACAAACATATTTATTTAGAGCTGATAACCCCAAATTATTTAAATTTTCTGATAAAAAATGCATTTGTACAACTTAATAATAACAAATTGTAAATTTAAAGGTATTAGTTAATTTATAGTAATACATTATACTGATAAAGTATAATACATTTTACTGTTTTATATTATAGGATCTATATATTATAAATTATATGGGTTTCTTTGTTAAGAGGATGTCAGCGCACTATTTGTTTTCACTCTTTGACCCATGCGTAACATAGACAAAACGCATTTTTGCAGAATCGTTTTTTCTGTTTTTAAGTAATCTTAGGGTAAAATCACCCATTACAAAAAAGATAGAGTATAATATTTTTGAGGGAATGACATATCGATTTTACATTTTATTGCTATTTGACATTAAATAACAACAACAATTTTTTGTAAATTTAAATTATATTTAAATTGTTTTGAAACAATATTTAGGGAAATCGATATGTCATTCCCTCAAAAAAGTTATTCTCTATCTTTTTTGTAATGGGTGATTTTACTCTAAGATTACTTAAAAACATAGAAAAAACAATTCTACACTGACATCCTCTTAAGGAAATAATTTAGTGTCAAAATACCAACTACTTACATATAAACATTTATATATTATTGGTGATTATAAATACTGTTAGTACTTATAATAAACAATGATTTAATCTATGGCTATATATTTTGTATTCATTACTAATATTATATACCTAGATGCATAACTATAAATTTATAGAGATCATAAATAGATAAAAATATTTGCATTAAGTCATGTCAAATTCTAATATTTTCTTCACATTTATTATTGAATGTTAAAAAGATGTTTAATTAAAACACATGAAAAATTATTTATAATATTTTGGAATATGCTAACAGACATTGTTTGAAACTCTTTATACCAAAAATTGGGTAAAAAAAGAGATTCATTGATATTATAATGTAATAACCTATTACGTTTTTTGTTAAAAACATAATTTCTAAAAAATGTATAAGCTATGTAAAATACAGAAGCAGAGCCAGCTGGCAAAGTCTACAAACACCATAGAGTTGCTTCTAACAGTAGCCACAATCCCATTTTTAAATCGGATTGTGAAGAGCTGTCTAAAAATAACTATGACTGATGGCCTGTAAGTAGTAAATTTGCCATTCGAATATTGAAAAAATACAATGCAAATGTTTAACATTGTCTATACCTCCATGATCCAGAACCCTAAACGTTTAAAAAAAAATTTATAAGTAGCCAAAAATATGGATGAATAAAAAAAAAATCCATGGACATCTTACATGCTTAACTGTATGTAGAAAATAAATACTTTTATAGGTACTGTTATTTGTTTTAACTAAATACTAACTTTGCAATGCTAACAAATCCACAAGATGTTGTTGCATGCAATGGTGTCCATCCTTCTTTATCACCTCTATTCACATCAGCTCCATGTTCAACCAAAAATTCAACCATATCTAGGTTATCATCAATACAAGCCTAAAATAAAATGCAAGATTACAATTATAAATAAAACATTGGTACATAATATGTTATTTTATGGAAACAAAAAAATATTCTCGAATGTATATTATATAATGAAAACTATTATAAAACTATTAAGGTTATCTGTTGCTATAGCCCATAAGGTGTTCTTTAATGTGAAGAATGTTAAAAACACATTTTTTATACATAACTTGTAACTTAATCATTAACTTTAGACTACACGTGTAGTTTCTAAAATTAACCTAATCATGGAGGATATATTTTTACCTCAGTTTACTTACATTGTAATATTTTGTTAATAACTAACCATAAGGTAACTAACATTTTATAGTTTTAAATTAAATTTATACGTATATGATATTTTTTCATATGTATGTCTTATGTATAACCTGATACCTACCAATGTTTAATAAAAATAAAATAGTCTCACAACACAAAATGGAAATATGCCATTGTTGTAGTTGTACTAGGTAGAATATTAAATATCTATAGATGATAGCGCAATCTTATTTTCAAATCAGTGTTTCACCTTACATCTGTTACTCATGAGGTTACTCCACTATATCAACTCCGAATAAAATATATAATAAATACCTAATTACCTAAACATTATTTGAATTTACTGTTTTGCCATAAAAAATATTAAAACAAATACTAGGTAATGAAATAAAAAAAAATTATGAAACATACACAACAAGTACCTAATAATAATTTAAATATAGTATTCAACCCAAAATTACAAATTCATAGCATCATATTTTAACACATAAAAGGGATTAACAATATATAAAATATTTAAATTATTTAGAAATAAAAATATCCTTGTATTTAACCTACTTAATGTGTTTGAAACCTTTTCAGTGGTGTCCAAAGTTAGTTGACAACACCAAATAGAGCAAGAATGAAAATCTAATTAGGTAGGTGTAGGTCAATGCTGTGACCATAAATGGACAAAATAACATCAGATAAGAATTCAAATAAAACATACAGAATATATACCTATTAAATTTATAATTTGATTTTATGACAGAATAATTAGAATATAAAACTAACTATTTAATTTATAGAAGTTATGTACTATAAGTAAACAAAAAATATAACCTAATTAAAATAGGTAGGTACCTAGCAAATAAAACAGTATATGTTAATCTATAATATTATTATGTTACATCAAGATGTATGGAAAAGTTTATATTTTTGTTTACATGCAAATAATATAGCAATAAACAATTATTGGTTGTATGAAATTTAAGAGGTTTACCATACTGAATACTATAGAATTAGTGAGTTCTTACAGAGGAGGTATTGAAGTGCCAATTAAAATATGAATCATCCAAGCCATCATGAGGAATATTTTCTTATTCCGTTTAATGAACACAAACAAATATATTATACTGATTAACAATTTCCAAAAATTACAGTATATTTATAAGTACCGCTTTGAGACTAATATTGTGCAAGTCATGACAGTTGCTAATTTGTTCTATTTATTTTTAAACTCATTTTAAATCCATTCATGCATAATTCCTTGGACTACATATTAATCATACTGCAAGTATGTCTGTAAAGAAAATAAATGAATGCCCATTTAAAAACAATTTTAATTACCAAAATATTTTTTACATTCCTATAAATTCTACTCTAATAAGAAAACAATTACACAGCAATTTAAAAATTAATTATACAAAAAATGTCAAGACAAAATATAATTTTAATTATATTTTAACTATAGGTAAATTAGGTACCTACCCTAATATAAAAATATCAAATACTTTATGGCACCTATTGTTTGATATCAATCATATTCAATATTAAAAGTAAATATTATTACAGTAGCTAGCGGCAAAGATATATCTAATCAACGTCTTCTAGTTAATTATGATTAAAAAGTACAAACAATAAGAGATTATATATGTGGGTACATAACGAGATAAGTAGAAATCTGATTAGTCAAAACACCAAACAATTCTAACCGAATGTTTTTGTGACGGCAGCTCCTACCTGATGCAAAGCTGTAAGACCATCCGCATTAGCTGCATTGATGTCTGCGGCCAAGTACAGCAAGCTGTTCACCTCGTTCTTATCGCCTGACGAGACAGACGCTAGGAAAGCACAGTCGATAGGGAACGATACTGCCTTGATGTTCTTGCGGGATGGCGACTCTCGGTTGGTGTCCGATTCCTCCCACCGTTTCAACTGTTCGGCTCTCTTGAACAACGCCGACATAGCGACAACTGATCGCGCCCTGCCGCGTCAGGCGCGAACAACGGCGGCCACCAACGGTCGGTCGGCTCCGTCTTCGGGAACAGAGAGTACCGACTGTGTCAAACAGTCGCGGCCTGGCGCAGGATCGTCCACACGGCTCTTGCGGACGACATGACAATATCCTCCTTCGCGGGCGGGAGGCCACACGGACACACTCACGACGCGCAGGCACTCGCACAATCACGACGGCCGTGGCAACAGCCGTTTTTCGTCGCGCGCGAACGAACGCACCACAGTCCGCGCGCCGGCCCGTCGGTTGTTCGCACGGATAAAAACGGTCGAGAGACTGTTGGGACCTCGGTGGTCACATCGGCCAGACGAGCGTTCGACACGGTTTTCAGACGACAAGAATATCGGAAGACGAGAGAGAAGCCGCTGGACCACTGTTGTACAACTGATGGTGGACCACTGAAGCTGTTCCTGCTGCTGCCTGCCGCCACCACCGCTTAGCTCCTACAGAGTTGCCGTAGTTGTAGTAGTAACTAGTAGTAGTGTAGTACTACGAACTGTAGATTGTAGTAAATAGTAATAGTGATGATGGCTTTTATCAGTAAAAAAAAAATACACACGCACTCTTGATTAATGTGTAAAAAAAATATTAAATTAAAAAGGTAAATTCATCAGTGCTGTCGGACACGGGAAATAATATTGTCGTGGTCGGCTTTCGCACCGCAAGTCGGTAATTATAATATTATTATTATTATCGTTATTATTCTTTATTATTATTCGTCATTTTGTCGAGTATTTCGGCTGTAACGTGTAACGCGACGTTACTACTGTCTGTCTGAGTCGCGGTCGTGGCGTGAAATGTGAATGGCGGGCGGGTGGGCAGGGCAACGCACTGTGGAGACTGAGGACTGAGCGAAAAAACGGTATTTACATTTTTACGCCGAGCAGGTACTATTTTTAGGCCGAAAACCAAATGAGCCAAAAACGTTGGAACATATTTTTTATATTTTTGGCATCTATTTCCATTGTATTCGGTGTTTATATCATTCTAATTTTAATAGAAATCGTTTAGCATCGATCTCGACGAAACAAAATAATTATATTATAATTCTTTGGTCCTATTATGTTCTTAATCCTGACTCATCAATATACTTAATTAAATTCCGGTTAGTAAGTTCAAATACGTAAAAAAAATTGTCCATTATATTATGCAATATGTACTATAATGTAGATCTATAAAAATCATTTAATAACTGACTTTATATAAAAAAAAGTGATAGAATATTGCAAACATGTAGGTATTTATATTATTTTTAAAATCGTGAGTGCTGATGTTCTTTAATGAATAATGTTATTAACATATAAATAACAAAACTTCATAATTATTATAAATAAAAATAAAATATATATTTATTGTAAAAAAAATCATATTTAACTTATAACACGTACCTATATTTTATAATTTATACAAATATTTACATTACGATTATCAAAAGATTGAAAGCACAATATTAATAATATTTTTGCAACAGTATTCTAATAACTTAATTAATTAGTGAAAATATATTTTCCAATGGTAAAATCAATATACTTATATATCCATCATCTACACTCTACAATATTATATGGTATTAACTGTAAAGTATGATAGGTACAGTTTTATAAAATGGCGCTAATTTATAATAATGACTTATAAATATAAATTGCTTTTAACAGACATTTTAAACACAATAAATATGCAACATTTTATATTTACAATCTTATATTATAGCACTTTGGTAATGTTTGACTTAATCATTGTTACATTAATGATAATATTTAAATAAGATCACATTACACTAAACATTTACTAAAAAACAGGTATTGTTGCTGTAGGTTTATTATTAACATCATCGTCCAATGTAAACAAAACCATAAATGAGAGATACAAACTAATAGCTGACAAGAAATGCCAAATATCGTGATTATCGTAGAAATCCATAAAAGTACATGGTGTGTTATACGTTCTTGATTCAGCTGCACTTAGCTACATTACATAAAAGAAAATGTATGACTATTTGTTTTGTTATTAAGGTAACAATTAAAAATACTTACAGTCCATGAACTTGATTTATGCATATAAAAATACAACGAGGCAGACCAAAATATCATAGCCAACAAAATGTACAGTAATGGCCAAAAATGTAATTTTTCCTTTGATATCAACTTCATAACAATATAAAATGATAGATACAGAATCAAATTGACCATAAACAATATTAAAAGGTAATTTCCAAAATTGCCAAACTTTATGATCCAATGACTTATGGCCAATCCCAAGTTTATTAAAATACCTAGATCAACATGTTGAATAATTATTATAATTGTAATTTATAATTAGTTATTTATGATTTACCAATACTTAACAAAACCATACGGTTTGGATACTTCGGTTTACATGGATTTGGTGCAGTCATTAAGTGGTTTAAAAAACGCTTTGGTGTTTTTTTATCTAATAATTTTATAAAATAATTACTTCCAAATGTATTATTTCAAATATTATGTTATAATATTACCTAATTTCCACCTGCCCATATAGTATATTTGTGCAGATAACCAAAATATCATAATTAAATGTAAACAAGTGAAGAGTATAAAAAGTATTGGACCTTCATACATAATACCAGTAAGACCAAGTATAATAACAAATGCCAAAACACCAAACACTAAATATGCATTAGCATTGATGTCAGGATGTCTAGTTTGATAAATTTTGATCATACTCAACATACATATTATGTACATAAAACTCGTATCTAAAACAAGTTATTAATAAATATTAAATTATAATACAAATTAAATGCAATATTCATGACTACTTAAAGTAATTACCAAATTGAAAGTTGGAATGATTAGGGCATACATGATAACAAGCACTCATTAACCCTTCCATAGCCAGTGCTGATCCCATTGCATAATACAAACCACAATGATTGGGAATACCAAATTTCTGTTGTGAGTTTAAAATATTTTATTAGAAAAATCAGTAAATTATTATAAGTTACAATAATTACTTACTTGATTGGGTATATTCACACATTCTCGTTTATATGTAATTAAAATGAAAAGAAGTCCAAAAAATATATACCCAATATTTGAAAATATATGATTGAAATCACTAAATTTCCATGGTCCTAATACAAAACTATGCGAACACAGAAAATTATAATAACACAAATCTTGATTCCCAGTTTCATTGAGCATCTAAAAAAAATTTTAAACAGTTTATTTTTTTAATAAATACATAAGTTAAACAAAATGTACTTTTTGTGAAGTAAAAACTAATTGAATAACAGGCAATGAATAAAATACAGCTACTGTTATCAAATTCCATACATATAAGCTAGATTTGGCTTTTAAAATTCTATGATCTTTTTTAGATAAATCACTGACATATAGACATGCTTTGGTTCTGAAAAATAAATGCATTTAACATAAATTAAAATTTTAATTTCAAACATATTTTTTGGTATTCCTTTGTTGTTAAATTTACTATTCCATTTTTAACAATTTTAAATTTATTCTACAAATACATAAAATCAAATAATCTAATTATACATTTGGTCTTCGTCTTGAATTTATACTTTTTATTTTGTAGTAAATAAAAATGTAATTGAATTATTATTACAAATTTTAATATGAATTTAAACATTTTGCTTTTTTCCTAAATAGGTTTATTAAATACAAAATACATTTCATTTCAAGTGAACTTTTGTATAATATTCACCCATGCTCAACCTTAAAAAAATAACATTATACAGGATGGATCAACTATTATCTTATTTTTATTTGTTTAGAATGTAAATAAAAGTTAAAATATGGTAGTGTTTTTTTTAGTATAATATGCAATGATTGGAATAAAATGAAATAGTAAATTCAATAATTTTGTATTAATATATAATATAAATGAATATATAATATTACATATGTGGTTGAATATAACATTACCTAATCAAATCTTTCCAAGGTTCAGGTGACTTCAAAATGTCAATATCAGTCTCATCCAAAGATGAATCATAACTCACATTATCAGGTTGAACTAAAAAATATTAAAATTTATATAATTTAACAATTCAGAGACGATAAAATTATTAAATTTCATAGATAAAAACCCTCATGTATCAAAATTAAAAACTATATTAAATAAATACTCTAAATTCTAAAATGTTATCCTTACTATTAACAGGGGTTGAACAAATACTGGTCGATGGTTCTTCTTGTGCGATGTCAATTATTTTTAGATTATCTCTATACAATTAAAAATTCAATTAAAATTTTTAATTGTAATTAAAGTACAACAAACTCACCTTTTTGCATGATAAAAAAATGTGGTTGATACCAAAATAGAAATAAAAATAAAAGTTACTATTAAACAATTGATTATTTGATAATTAAAATCAACAGTTGGTTTCACCACAAAACTAATATTTTTTGTTCTGGAATTTGTTGCTTGATAGTTTCCTCGATTACATGCTGAATTATCACTATGAACTACAAAAACTATAAACAGTCCAAGTGGGTATTCATCTTTCTAGAAAATAATATAATAAAAATTAGATTTACTCATATTTGTTATATTGAAATACGTCTCGCATAAGACTAAGTAAGTTTTATTTTGAGTACCTAAGATAATTGAAAAACAGTGAAATTTAATTAATTTTTCAAATTATTAACAAAATATGGTCATTACTATTGACAATACATCAAAACAATCAACAATATCGTCAGATGAAACTATACTCTTTTAGGAGATCACAAAAATGAATTCATTATAATTGTTATAATTGTTAGTAGTTGACTTTTCTTTAGTTACATAAATATTAGTATATTACATACATTTAATATAAAACATAAACATACCGATATAATAATACCACCAGTTTTGCTGACAGTTTGCCGTAAACCATCATATTGAACTGTTTCTAGAGAGTCAAAAACTGGACACTAAAATTGTATATAATTGTTTTTATGTTATATATATTTTGGATTTATTATTGTTTTATTCATACCGATGAATTTTGTATTGACAATGTCATACACATGAGATCATCAGATATAACATGAAGTAATACCATAGAAGCGTTTTGTTTAAAACTATAATAATAATATACTGGTTCAGATGGTGATAGGCTGAATGATACTTCTTGGTTTAATCTAAAAAAAATTTAATTAATAAATGAGGAATGCATATAATAACATAATGTAACAATACTTACAATACATTAAATGATTTTTGAACATCCAAACGTAAAATGAATGTGATATTTATTGGACTGTTAGTTGATACACTTACAACTATTCCACTTTCATTGTTAGAAGCACTTAATAACGGACATAATATATGAGCGGCTTTATAATATCTAAAAAATCCCAAATTTTAGTTGTTAGATTGTAATTTGTAAGTTAGGGTATTGGGTATTATAAAAAGATCATAAGTCAACAAAATATGAGATTCCCGATAGTTCAATGACAAAATAATCAACAGACATTTTTCAAAAATATGATTTAAAATTTAACTTGGATTTGTAATTTAATTTCCTATAGATATAGTAGTACCTATAACACATACTTTATTTCTTGTTGTTTTTCTATGTACGGAAGTTGCCATGATATCACACCAGAGCGATGTCTTACAACAACTATTAAAGGATCTATAATATCATTATTTTCTGGTTCTACTAATGTGACCTTAACTCTTGGTGGCTCTAGAGTAGAATTCTATTAAGTAAACAAAAAAATTAAATATAATTTTTAATTAATAAAATTAGATGATTAATACATTTACCTTCATGTAATCATAAAGAAATAAATAAGAAACAGTGTTGTTGATAATTGTTGGATAATTTTGAGAGTAATTTCCCTTCAAGACAATGGGTATAAGATCATTTGACTTGTAACTTGCATATTGTCCACTGATTAATTCACTCCACACTGGTGACAGGCCAAACCATACGACAAGTATTGATTTCCACATTTTAATGAATCGTAAACAAATATTCACGTGAAATATTTAGTCATTTTTTACTATTGTAATTGAATAATAAATTTGTTTAAAATGTATGAATAACTGTTTTGATAATTCCATATTAAACTACATCAAGATATTTACGGAAAACTATTGTTTGTTGAAGTCTAATAGATCAATGGTACGATGATTAAGAACAATAGAAAACATTTAAGTTTGAATAATAATAAAATAATACATAATAATATTTACTTTTTTAAGTTTCGAAGTGTGTTATCACTAATCAGGTATCAAGTTTTCTGAATAAACCACAGCTGATGTATTGTTTATAATCAATGATCTTATTCATCATATAACAGCTGTAGTATCTAAGGCTGTATATATTGTTTAATATATTTATAACTAAACTATAATATAGTAGACTGTAGATCAAATAATAGCCACAGAATAGATTAAATCAGAAGGGGACAATACAATAAAAAAAAAATTAGTTTTGGTAAATAAGTAATATTTCATATAATCCACTTATTCTATATCTATCTGTGAATTATAATTTTATAATATATTATATTTATTTCTGAGCTCATAATAATAAGGATCCAGGATAGAAAAATTCTAAAAAATGATTTTTTTTGGAGTATATATGTAGTTGGTAGTTATATAAAAGACAAGGTTTAAAATAATTTACATCATACAATATCAATTTGACAAATTATTTATCTAATAAATAATGGTTTTTTCCACTTAGTTACAGCTGAGTATTCACTTGAAAAATACGAAAAAATAAATATTTTATTAACTTAATAATAAGTGTTCTAAGAATATTCAAACAATCATCTTATCTAGTTAGCACTTATTTATGTCTAATATTAAATTATTACAATTCTTAGGATGTACAGTTTATATATTATGCACTAATCAACTTACATTTACGTACATTTCGAATTTGCTATTTTTCTTTTTTTTTCCACATACTTCGCAAACAGTTCAAATATTCAGTCCACATTGAAAAATAATAAAAATTTTATGTTACAAAATTATACGATATTTTAAAATGTTCAAATCACCAATTACAAATGTAAAGGATATCAAGCTTACGGTTTTTTCTTGAATCAGAAAGGACATTTTTATTTAGTGTTTAAAGCAATGAAAAATCCTCAGTCAATATACAGTTTTTAGAAAATCAATATCAAAAATCAGTGCAGGATGAGTCAAAGGAACATTATCTACCCAATTTCTCAATTCCTTACCAACATTATTTTTTACTGAAATTATGGGGAATCACTAATAAAAATACTATCCACGTCCTAATATAGTTAACAAATTGATGGCGGGTACGTTAAATTTCCATAATTTGAATTGTCTTTATTTTGATATGATTTAAATAGGCGAATAAGAGTGTGATCTAACTCATTTGATCCGTAATAATTTAAACAGACATGACATGAATGTTTTTTCAAGACATTTTATTAAATAGCCAGAAAACAGAGCAAGTGCAATGTCTAAGCCGGTATTCACAATTGACGGTAATCAACAGTTACCAATTTTTAAAAAACATTATCACTAAAAGATAGTTGTCTGAAAATAAACTAAACAGAAACCCAATGCAGGAGCAACTTCAACTAATATTTGTCAAAATTGATCTAAATCATCCAAGCAATTAGCCCCATCAGAAATGCTGAGAAAAAGTTTAATGAAAAAATTTTTTTAAATTGTCCATAAAATGAATAGGGGTAGGATTCACATTGTACCATTCCGATGGAAAATTACCAAACAGATTTTCTATGGTATCTGAATGTACTCTATAGTACAAAGTGAATATTTCAGGGATTTATCAATGTTATCCCATAATTTTAACAAAGGGAATTTAATAGTAATTACCAGCGACCGCGACAGTTTGGCCAAACAGTTGGCAACATTTACGGCGATGGCGCGTAGTCCCATGAACCAAGTTACCGTCGACGGCGGCAAATCCAGTAATCAAAAGGATGAAAAATCATTTTTCAATTTCAGTTCATACATTGTGCCTATCTATTTTAAAAAAAATTCATCTGCTATTGTAAACCAATATCCAGGCGCCTGTAGTAAATGTCAATGCTTTGAACCAACTTACTAAAATTTTATTGACATTTATAGAAAATAAAACTAAAAAAAATGGAAACTGAAAATGTCCACAAAACAGCCCAAACAAGTCAAAAATAGTTTGGTTAGGTATAGAAAATGCTATTATAAACATTCAGGGAAAATTTCATATACCATTACGGTAATTTAGTCTTAAAAGTTACACCTAAAACTAAACGATTTGGTTAAAAAGATGATATTATTGTTAGGTTTAAGTTTCTATTTTATAAAGATCAATAGCCAACATTATAGTATTACTAATAAATCCACATTATTTTATTTCAAATCCCGGTGGTAGTCGAGTTTTGCGACAAGTTACATACATAGGAACTTATAAATAATTCATATTGTAATTTAATTGAGGACCTACTAAAAAATATAAATTCTCAAACAATGTGTCTAGAGGAACGGTGGGATAATGCATACGAATAATAAAATGTCAATAAAACTTGCGGACCAGTTGTTGCATAGTTAAATTTGACATACAACTATAACTGAAATAGATAACCCCGGAATAGGGTACATTGAGATCAGTGATCACAAATTTATTCCTGTAAAAGTACAACGATTTATCAATAGGGACCGTATGGATACTGAGTATAATATAAAGTTCTACGGATTTATCGAAAAAATAATATATTTTATAATATCTTTGGCAATCGTCAATGTCGACACATTCGTCGGCGACGATAAACCAATTCTAATAATTTCAGTGAACAAATAGTAATAAGCTATCGATATAGACGACAGTATAAGCCGTATGCCCTATACATTATAATATTAAGTTATTAGTTAGTCAGTAACACAAACTCGCACATGTATTTATGATCAGATTCAGGGTTATTTCATAAAATGATTTCGATACTTTCAAGTTTCAGTTTGGAGCGAGATGAAGACGGCTAAGATAGTTTCTCGGCACGGCGGCAAAAACTGTTTAGTACGTTTCACATGAAGAGTAGATGTTTACGCGTAAGTTTGTTTTCTATTATACTATTTTACATTACTTTGTAGGCTTAAATTAAAATATTTATTGCACGGACCATCGGTTACTGGATTATGTAGAAGCATTTATAAGTTTAATCCAAAAGTTCAATGTATAAAATACGCGAGAGACCCGTCTTCGTTCACACGCCAAGATTTAATACGGCAACTTTTTGCATGTTATACGCTAACGCGAGAATTTATAGTTAATAGAAATGCGGATGTCTTATACTCATTAGATATTTTTTTATTGAAATCGTGTAAATAATTTTAAAACCTAACCCATCACTATAGTATCAATTCTTATATTTACGTGTTTCCAAAATCACTGGCAACAAGGGTTTGCAGACTGCATTTTAAAATTAAAAACATAAAATAAAATATAAAATGATGTTTTGTAGTAGAAGCCTGGGAAACTGTATTTATTCCAATTTATAATCCAATCAATGTAACCGAGGAAATGTATAACTATTAAATTCATCATTGAAGATTATTCAGAGATCACTTTGGGATGGTCTCGTAATTAACAAGTCCGGGTAAACATTTATATTTATATTACACATTAAATACACCGTAAACAATACAATAAAAAATATATAACTATGTTCAATCCATCAATGTTAATGACAATCTGGTTGGAATTCACACATAATAATACATAAAATTAAAAATATTAGTACACATCTTATGAGATAAAAGTTCCGCGAAATACAAAGTATATATATGATTTAAAAAATAAAAATGCATTAAATGAAAAAATTAAAGAAATAGCCTTATAACCTTTGGCAAGTTGTCCTAATATTATTTTCAACTTGAGGTTAAAAACTCTCGACAATTAAACTCGGAATTTTTAACGCGTTTCACATAATGTTTGGAGTCTCATATTTTTTTGACTGGTCTTCGATTGTTTTATGCTTGCCCATGCTACTTAATGGACTCTTGCCCTATCGGCTCCATACCTCGAGTTTATTTTGCGATTAGCAACCCATATTGGTGGATGACTATGTTAGCCTAACTAGTTGTGAAGCGATGTTCCACGATTCACATATATTATTCGTTCTGAGTGTAATAAATTTGTAATTTACGCTTTCAACATAAATGTGATTAATTCTAATGAACTTATACAGAATAATATGGTTAAGCCCTCGTCGCTTAGACCTAAATCAATATAAGTGACTTAACTTAATAATTTTAAATTGGGGACTTTATTCCATAGGGGACTTTTGTTCGGGGAATACTTGGGATTAAATGCAAACGTATAAATGTAATTAAATTAAGAATACTTAAAAAACCTGTTGTGAAAGGAACAAGAATACTGCAATATTTAAGTCGTAATTATTATTAACAAAATAAATACAAATAATAGATATTTTAATACTTTTTACTATTAACCATCAGGTGTAAATAGTTTCTGATCGACTTGAGGCCTATATGTAAGTACCTTCTTATAAAATAATTAATCATATCAAATAATCCTACAGTTTAATGACAAAAAATTCCATAAATGGATCTTAACAGCAGCCTTAAAACACCAAAAAATAAATTTGTACATAATTTATACATACACCTACCAATGAGTAAAATGTATAACACTTTTAGTTCCCTATTAAGGTGTATAGGTACTAATATAAACAATAATTTTTATCGAAAACACAAGTTCGTTATCCTATTAGTATTTCTAAAATACTACACCCCTAAACTAAAATAAACTCTGATTCATACGGAGTGGACTATTAGTTAAAGTATATATGGAAACTGAATCTTTATTACAAATCCCACAGACCACAAGAAAAAAATAAATTAAAAAATATTAAAAAATAACGAACACATCTGTAAAATTACTTGTTTAAATTTTCAATCCTTAGCATAAAATTTGAACTTTAACTTTTTATAAATTTGTAACTACTAATAATAATTTGTTTACAAATTGAACTTTAATTACTTAAAAAATCGTGCCTATGGATCTTTATTGTTTCTCACTGCTTATATAACTATTCGAGGAAACTTGTATGAAATTGTTATATTATAAGTAAGCAAAGACAATTTGGATGACTATATCTGATCACAACAATATTTGCAAAATGTCGAGATTATGATGAAATTTTGTAGAAATTGACTTAAATGCCTATCAAAAAAAAAAACGTGCCTTGTTCTTCTAATATATTTTAACTTATATTATATCAACGCGGAACTTTGTATTATTTTTTAAGCTTTTTGACCAACGAATCCCAATTTAGTGAATTATAGGAATACAGAACGAAAAACATATCATAATTCAAATGTCTATAAATCATTGAAAACGAAGTCGAAATATTTGAAATTTTATTATGTAAGAAAATAAGTTTAAACATTTGATGGACATTTAAATACCGACGGTTAATAATTGCTTGAATAACAAAACAAAGAAGAAAGAAAAATCCTTATAACGAGAATCATCTACACATCATTGTAAATCAAAACATTCATTGCTCCCATAATATCTGTAACGCTTTTAAGTCATAAGAATAATTTGGACATCTATGTAGGCTGCGTGCTTATTTGAGAAATGGTATTCTTCATTAAAGATTTGTCAACTGGGAATAATATCATAATCAGACTGACATGTGCAGTGAACGTTGCAGTGTTCGAAGACTAAATTTAAGCCCGATTTTTGATTGGACATTAATTGGTTATATTGGACTAAATCTTTTATTATTCTAAAACTGATCAGGCCAAAAGTTTGTGGCAATAAAACAATGCATGTGGGTGTGAAATCCTCTTATTAATTGTCATTGCGGCTCGGCTAAAGACAGTATACCATCTTCAATCGTACTTATTATTACATTACTTTTATTATTTGTAAATAAAAATTATTAATCAAAAAATAGAATACAATTTCAAAAAAAAAAAAATAAAAAATATAAAAAAGCAGGGGCCAAGGAAATTAAAAAAAAATATGCTTCAAAATTGGGGTTTTTGTTTATTTTCATTCGATTGTTAAAAAAATGATTGGATTAGTGCTATTAAAAAAAGAGTGAAAATATTGAAAAAAAACACGAAAAATGAATTTACTAAATGTTACGATATATAAGATTGAATGTTATAAAATGTGTTTTTCAATGAATTGTAATTTGGTACACATACAAGTTCATTAAAAGAAAAAGGTGGGTAAGTGGATGTTCGCTCTGCTACAGTCGGTTACCAGGGGGTCACTGTAATGGTGGTGTTTTTATTTACCTTAAAGGTGAGACAGACACACAAAAAAATAAACACCCATCATTGTAAAAAATCACTACATCTTGGCTTCGCTCAGAATCTAAAACATCCAAAAAGTAGTACTGATAAGGTTAAAAAAGTTGGTGTTATTTTATAACTTTTAGACCACTATTGATTTATGTATAGGAACAAAATTTATTAGTTTATTTTGTTATTTAATATTAATTAATAGGTGTTATTTCTTAAATTGTTTTTTACTATTTTATCGAAAGATATTTTTAAACATATTGGATTTAAATAAAACTATTTATTTAGTTATTATTATAAAAATTAGAATTTGTTATAAACCAAATAATAAATAAGTGGTTACCGAGTAACAACCGTTATCTATTATAATTTGAATTTAATTTACTGCATTACGTCTAGTGAAACAAATAAATGTTTTTTAAAGATAATGGAAATATCCATCATCCATCGGTTTATGACGGTAGGTTATAATACAATAATCTATGGCAAATGACAATCGTCTGAGACAACAGCTACTCCAATAAGACTAACATATGTCATTCCATTCTGGTTGTTAGCAGGTACTATTTTACCAAATCATTACTCTCAATTATTCCAGACTGAAACTTCTGGATCGGAGATATGAAGACGCCGCGCGCATTTTCTCTGGCGGAGATGCAAGCTCTAACAACAGACAAATATTATTACCACACTCGAAGGGAAAACGCGTCGCCGGAAGAATAAATAATTACGTAAGTTTTGTCCTTCTACCTGAAAATTGAATTTTATTACCCGAATACTTATCGTTTACACAGAACAAGAAAAAATAATAAAATATTAAAAATAAAGAAACACAGCATGTAGAATAATACAGTTATCGATCCGCTCAGAATTTAAAATTATAGACTTGGGTTTAGAAATCTGTTGGTATTTAGTATTTTACTGTATACGTTATAGCTTCATGTTAACGCTAAAATCCAGTAATCACATTTTTATTTAATAATTTTTATAAAAATACAATATGCTTTTTATAAAAATATGCTGTACTTCTAATATCTATTCACCATCTAATTCAATATTAAATTAAAAACGAAAATAATTAAATTAAATAATACCTATATCATATATTATAATTCAAATTCAAAATGTGTGTGAAACTATTTTGGTTATTTCATATCAAATTTCAATGAATAAATTGTTCCTTAACACGGAAACTCTTGATATAAAAAAGTTGCATATATGAGATCCGTGGATTCATCATATTGACGTAGGTACTATATAGTATAATATCTATCATTTATTTAATTTACTATGGAAAAAAAATATCAAAGCGTTTGCAGAGACACAGTCGCGCTTAAAAAAAAAATTCTAAAATTCTCAATAAGCAAAGAAAATATGAACAAAAAACTTACTGCGTTCGTATATTTATTGTCATAAATCACAGTATCAAAGTTTTGTATTCTGGGAGCGTTTCCTCATCGGCGTCGCAGTTCGACACACGTCGTAAGGATTACGCCGAAGAGTCGATAATTAAGTAAGTTGTTTTATCTTCTTTTTGGGGGGGCTTTAAATTTCTTTTAAGGCTTTAGAATAGCTATTTAAGGTCACGAAACAATGTGCTATCCAATGTGGTAGGCGCAATTTTAGTCTAAACTAGAAAGTATAAAATACGCGAGATTAAACGTCGTCGTCGTTTTTCCAGGTACATGTTCGTAGAATAATTATGATTTAAGAGGCGCATAACCTATATGGGTACTTAATATATGATGTTTTGGGTTTTAATTTATAGAAATATATGCTTATAAATTATAATTGATTAATGTAATAAGATACAATTTTAATTAATAGATGGTAATTTATTTTCCAAATACAACGTTAAAAGTTTATAGGTAAACTAGTAATTAGTGTCACAACTTAACTTCTATTCTGTTACCTTAATATCTATATTCTATATCCTAGGGAATTAGGGACGTATAACCCTTTACAATAAACGTAATATTCACGGAAATGTCAACGGCATATCCTGACATTGTGCGCAACATATGAATAATTACACCGACTAATATATCGTATAGGTAATAAATAAGTGTAATACTACATACACGAAGTGTTACCTATTATGTCACCTAAAAGTTCAACAGTTATTATATTATTTTGGACATTATAGGTAGTTACATTACAATACTCTAATTAGATTACATTAGTTTTCGTTTTCGAAACACAATGTTCAAAAATGATTATTAATAATAACTTATTGGTATAGTATTAGGAAGGGGGGTGGGAAAAAAAGTTGTGAAATAAAAACAAAACACACCGACTATAATATTAGTAATAATAATATATCCATGTATAAGTTATTAAAAACAAATGATAATAAACGAAAACGAATCTGAGCAAGACATCTTGTTAACTAATAAATAATAAGTGAGATTAAAGTAATTCATTTTTATATTAGGCATTAGTACCTACAATAGTAGGTTAAAGTCATTTTTGCCAATTGTAATTTCGTCCAGATTTTAACTTGGAATATCTAAAAAATTTGAAACTGTGTTGATAAATAGTTGTTTTAGATTTTTGGTTACAATATGACCAGGGCGGACTGAGCCGGCGGATACTGGGAACTTTCCCCGGTGGGCCGTCTACTCAAAATGATTGTTATTGCTATATATTATATTATAAATTATTATTAAAATAAATAGAAGATCGGTATAAATCGGTAGGAAAAACGGATAAATATGCATATAAATATTAAAAAAAAAAAAAACCCCCCCCCCCCCCCCCCCCCCCCCCACGAATTATTAGTTATTAGTATTTAGGTAATACATATTAATTAATAGGTATTCCAGATTGTTTTTATTATTTTATTCACACATTATTTAAATATGAGATCAATAAACCTATTTTCATTAATTACTATGTTATATCAATAAGAATTGTAATAAACCAAGTAAGTAATTAAATACATGGTTACCTGCAAGTAAAAAAAAAAAATCGTTATCATATTATAAATTTGAATTCAATTTACCGCATTTGCGCTAGTAGAAACAAATAAATGTTTTTTGAAGATAATGTAAAAACATTCCATATCCATAGGTTAGACCATATAGTAATTTTCTATGATGGACGGTTAGTTATTTAATTATAAAAATCTATGGCAAATGACAAAGTCTGAGATGAACAGCGAGTTCCAAACGTACCTCACAATATTATTCGTTCCATTCTGTTCATTAAGCTCCCCCCGTGCTAGTTTTTAGAAATGTCATAATCTCAATACTTCCAGACTGAACTTTGGATCGGAGATATGAAGACGCGCGCGCGTTTCCCTGGCGGAGACTAGACAATATTATATACACTCGAACTGGGAATGCGTTTCGCCGGAAGAATAAATAATTACGTACGTTTTGTCTTTCTACTCTGTTGAAAAGCGGTAGACCTAATGTAATATTTATTGTCGGACTTTATTAACTTATATATCCGCAGAGCCAAGACGTTAGCGTAGTTAAAATCCAGTTGTGATAGGTGTACAAAAAAATAGGATATCATGAAAAATACCTTAAACGATAATACTTGTCTACAACTGTTAGTTAGTTGTTATAGTAGAATAATTTTTTAAAAATTGAAATCAATGATTAGGCAATGCTGATAAGTAAGAAGGTAGGTTTTTATACTTACCTAACAAAATAAGAAAAATACCATAATGATTAATGTTATTTTAATATTGATGGTAAGTCATAGCAGATTATACCTACCTTTGTGACGATATTTTTGTCGGTACGTTCTTCGTCAATTCCGTTCAGTCACGATTAGTTTTATTTTCGTTAAATATGAAACATACATTTCATGCGTACGGGGTACGGGCATTAAAAATTTGGTTAGAGCACACCTCAACGTACGTTTTATTTTGGGAGTTGAACAGGAGTATACCTATAGGAATTTTATTCAAATGTTGCACATTGATAATTGTGATATTGTTGTACCTAGGTTAAGTTTGGTTTTAGAATCGATCGATAGGTTACCCAGATATATCACATTCTTAATTAAATTCGATAGCGAGTATTGGACAAGTAACCTACGAACTATCTAATTCTACCGTAATTAATTACTAAGTAATTGAATTCTCCAACAGTGTCTGGGCCACCGGCAGGAGAATGCATTATAAAATGTCTATAAACTTGTGGTTCTAGTATATGGTTAAAATTGACATGCGCCCCCCAACAACTGGGGGCTTGTTCTGGAACATTTAAATGATTCTAATAAGGTTCATCTCATTATGAATTAAATTAATTTAAGTGATTTTTGGGTAATCAATTTTGTAATTTATTTCATTCAACACACTTAGTCTAGTTTTCTAGTACCTTAGATTTCTCACGAAAATTATCATAGCGATTATCTCACAGTTTCCATATTCAAAATCAAAAAAAAAAGGGATTTTTACCCATGAAATAGAAAACCAGACTATATAAAAAGAGCATAAGATACTGTAGTCTGACTAGATAAGTTTCAATAGGCGGATTGGTGACGGATTGAAGATAGCTGTTTCTTGGCGGCAGCGTGTGCTGCAGTCAGGTACAGCTAGGTTTCACCGGAGAGCGATGTGAATGTTTATGCGTAAGTTTGTTTGCATATTATTTTGGGCTTTTAAATTTACTCTTAAGACTGAAATTAAATATTTCATTGTCACGGGAAAAAATCTGTTTAACTCGTAACGTAGAAGCATATACGTTTACTACAGTCGTCGTAGCCGATTTTGATTCGGTCACGGGTATGGATTTCTTATATTTTCGGTAGGTTTTTTTATTATGTTAATTGACAGGGGATGTATTGCCTGAATGAAAACTTTCATATTTGTATTGTAAGTTATACTGGACCACACTATCGGCTAGCAATAAGTCGTGTTTTTAAAAATTAGAAAATGTCAGGTATGATATGTTTAAGTAATTTTTCCGAGTAGGAATTCGCTACATTATATTTAAATATTTTCACGATACTCAAGTCCGATTGACTTGTAGGTAACTCGAGACGAGTTTGAATAGAATTAAGAGTGTTGATACGGCCGAAGATAAGGAAATGGTCAACAGGATTTCAGAAGGTTTGGTGTATGAAGATGAAAAAGAAATGTAGGTTAGGGTAGGTAAGCAGATCTGAAAATAATAAGTAGGTGTTAAGGTACAAAAGATGACCAAAAGCACCCACCTACTCATTTAAACACCACTAAATTAAGTACTCGGCGCCATGACTACAAACATTCTAGTAGTCTGAAAAAATTTGGTCCCCACCAGACTCTGATCACATAAACTTTAAATACTAGCTAACGGGTCTGAATTTAGTTTATAATAGATCTAAATAATCCAAAACCATATATTGGCTTCAAAATATAAAAGAAAATATCTTGTTATGCAATAGGTAGGTAAATATCAAAAAAAAAAAAAAAAAAAACGAAAAAAATCAACTCGAATCTATTGTATAATATTTACGTATATGTAATAAATGTTCAAATGTTTATTATAGTACTTATAAAAAATTAATAAAAGTTCAATATAATTACATTATAAAGTGTTCAAATGTCATTTACACCAACATATTTTTGTAAATTCAAACAGTTCTCTCTTCAATTTCAAATTTTCTTCAAATTATCTACAAATATAAATGTTAGTAAATTGGAAGACTTGATTAAGTATTAATCATTTATTAAAAGAGATGTGCCGGGCCGCCAAATACTATATCGAGGGCCATGGTGAATTGCAAGTGACGTCCATAAATATCATAAACATATAATATATAGAACTACAAACTTTATATTTCACTACTGTAATATTATGAAAAAATATTACGAATGTTTACTATACTCATATTATATTATGATTGTATTAGATAACAAACTCTTGAATTAAGAGTTTGTTTGAGGATTTATTAATTTTCTAAAATGCATCAAGGTTGCCTCAGTAGGTTGAGGGGCCGTAGTTAAAAGTGCCGTCCACAATAAGTACCAGGAAAAAAAAACGATTAATTCAAAATATAGAAGGTACTTATATCAAGTATGATTGTGTTAGTCACAGTCTTGTGTAAATGATATTGTCTTATGTTTTCCCAATCTAATTATAAAAAAAATCCTGAAAATTAATGAAATCACAATATTAATGCAATAGAGAGACTGTGCATTGATTTACAAATTTGTCTTAAATTTACTTTTTGATAGAGAATATGAAAGTGGGATGGGCTTGTAATATCAGAGTATGGGGGACATGGCTGGGATTTCATATTATGAATTGATATATTTGCGGACACTGGACGACCAACAGACCATCCTCCATAGCATGTTTCAATAAGTCCAAAATAAAATTAAGTGAATACGTTATAAAGTTGCTCCCATGCTCGACATTATCCTGGTATTTTTAAAAAAAACATGAAGTTAAAAAAAATCATTAAAAATATTGTTCTAAAAAAAACCTTTCATGTGCATGTGTTGTCTCCAAGTGTGTGTTCTGAGAGGATAGATGCTGACAATAGAGACTCGTTGATCGCTTTTATGTGTTTCAAATTGTTTACAAGAGTGAGCTGGATATGGCTCCATCATAGATAATAAATATATGGATAGGACATAATGGTCTTATCAGCGGTCTTCGAGGGGAACAATTGAGGCCAAATAAAGTATACCTATATCGAGTATCGACTATCAATATAAAGGAGCCTCAAATGCCTTCCCCTCCGGGAACGTGGCCTCAAATGTATTTAACATAGATGTGGCCTATCCATGTCTTTATTATCGATGGGCTCCATCCATAGCCTGGATTAAGGTGTCAACAATCAAAGGTTCAACTGATAATCAAACACTTAAGTTCGGCAACCTGCAACTCAGGATCTTTTTATTCAAAAGTGTCCTAATAAGTCATAAGAAGGTTAGTTAGGTAACCCTTGGTGGTTGAAGCTATGGTGCTGATGGACGACTATCGAGACTGGTCGTGAGCTTTGCGAAGATCTTTTTCTACTAATATCCAAGGTTTTCGGATTGTAAACATAACAAGAAAGAAAATATTAAATATTATTAATTTGGTTCGGTTAGGTAAGGATAGGACAGGAAATTAGACGTTAACTAATTATCATAGTTTTTAACACGGTCTAAAGACTGTCAGCTAGAGTTGTACCAGTATAGTTATTAAAAACTTAAATACAGCCAACATTAAATAATGAGTTTTTACCACGACAAATATAAAATATAAAAAAAATTATTTTATTAGGATTTTATAATGTTTTCAATACTCATGAGTTTTTGTAAATAGAAAATGTATAAAATCAATAGGTTTAATTTAAAAATGGTTTTGTGTTTTGGTATTCTATTGTCAAAGAATTCTCAAGATTTCTTCCCACATTTTTTTACATTGTATTAAGTATACTTTTTTTCCCGCACATATTTACAAAGACTAAAACAGATATCTGACTATGTTTTTATTTGCATTTAGTTTTTAATTGTATTTAATATTGACTGTAGACCCAGCCAAAAACAATATTATTGTAAATTAAACATTATTTTACATCCTTAATAAATTACATTCATTTTATACATTTTCTAATACATAATTACGGTGATAGACATCTAATCATAATAACTGTTCGTATTATTATAATGTAAACAATACCTATTTTTGGAATGTAGTTATTAGGTACTGTTGTATTTAGCTTCCAGCGTATTCTTAGGTTTAGTGTTACTTCACCCAGGTTTCTCAAACAATTTTTTTTTCAATTCATTGAATTCTAATAGATTGATTTGTATAAATATATTTCAACATTAACCGGTTATACCTAGGAGTACACTGAGTACCTGTGTACATACTATATAATTTGAAAAGGGGCTGTCTCACGTTCACCATTCAATTTAATTTTTATATATTTGACATTTTTGATTTTTTTATATATATCTTAATTTAAAACATTTAAAAACTGTTTAAGATTTTGGATATTTTAGTTTGAACTCTTTAAAGTGTGGTTTTGCTATTTAAATTTTTGCCTGCGGGCGCCAAGACCTTCCTTCAATTTTTTTTTAATATGTGACTCTAGTTGAATTTTTGTGTAGACTTGAACATGATAACTGATGCCATATCAATATTTCTTCTTTTATAAACTAATATTTGAATAGTTTTTCTATATAAAATTCTGGGCATTTTGTTTGTACTTTGTAATGTGTATTCCTAAAGTAAAAGTTTTCAATTTTTTTTTTGATTTTCTAAAACGCATTTGCCTGCGGGCGCCAACAACCCCTTTCAATTTTTTTTTTTAGTAATGTGACTAGTTGAATTTTTTGTAAGAATTTGAATATCGGTAACATGGTGCCCTATAAATAATCCTTCTTAAATGAACTACCTATAATTATTTTGAATAGTTTTTTCATTTAAGATTATGGACTTCTTAGTTTGAACTCTTTAATGTGTGTTCCTACTATTGAATTTTTTCTAAATTTTTTTTTGTTTTCTAAAATGCATTTGCCTGCGGGCGCCAACACCCTCTTTCAATTTTTTTTTTTAGTATTCTGACTCCAATTGAATTTTTGTGTAGACTTGATTATTGATAATCAGGTGCCCAGTGAATAATCCTTCTTAAATGAATTACCTATAATTATTTTGAATAGTTTTTTCATTTAAGATTATGGACTTCTTAGTTGAACTCTTTATGTATGTTCCTACTATTTATTTTTTCTTATTTTTTTTTTGTTTTCTAAAATGCATTTGCCTGCGGGCGCCAAGACCTTCCTTCAATTTTTTTTTTAGTAATGTGACTAGTTTAATTTTTGTGTAGACTTGATTCTTGATAATCAGGTGCCCAGTGAATAATCCTTCTTAAATGAATTACCTATAATTATTTTGAATAGTTTTTTCATTTAAGATTATGGACTTCTTAGTTTGAACTCTTTAATGTATGTTCCTACTATTGAATTTTTTCTAAATTTTTTTTTTGTTTTCTAAAATTCATTTGCCCGCGGGCGCCAACACCCTCTTTCAATTTTTTTTTTTTAGTATTGTGACTCTAGTTGAATTTTTGTGTAGACTTGATTATTGATAATCAGGTGCCCAGTGAATAATCCTTAATAAACCGATATTTTCACATTATCTTTAAAAAACATTTATTTGTTTCTACTAGACGTAAATGCAGTAAATTTAATTCAAATTTATAATAGATAACGGTTTGTTACTCGGTAACCACTTATTTATTACTTGGTGTATTAACAAATTCTAATTTATATAAAATAATAAATAAATAAAAATAGTTTTATTAATCCCAATATTTAAAAATAATGTTTCGAATAAAATAATAAAAAAATTTAAGAAATACCTATTAATTAATATTAAATAACAAAATAACTTAATACATTTTGTTACTATGCACTAAATCAATAGTGTCTAAAGTTATAAAAAAAACACCGCTAGGTTTTTTCCTCTCTCATCAATGTCGGTTTCATGATTTCTCTCTCTAAGCGCAGTCCACCTATTTATATGTCTATGGTTATATCACTCACACAAATATGTTAAATTGCGAAATTTATGATAGTTAGGTAGGTATTGTATTATTTACAATTTAATATAAATTATTATTGTTTATAATAGTTATTATTATATAGTGTATTTAGTATATAGTATATTATTATATAAAAAATAATATAGTATAATATAGTATAATTTGTCTAATAGGTTTACGTTTACATAATTATAATATATCATATATCTTATACTATGTATACTTATAATTTATTAATTTATAATGATATTCTTGTGCCCGATGTGTTTTTCAAAATGGAAACTGATTTTCATCTTCAAATCAGCAACTACTAACCAGGCTATTCAGTTATTGATAAATCGTTTCCGTTGTGTATTGCGGATTCACATCATCTATAATACATGAATATTGAATACATGATAGATTAAGTAACTATGTATCGTTTACACTGATAATTTAACTAATATAAATTATAATTTTATGATAACAATTAAAATAATAATAATAATAATAATAACAAAAATAAAAAATAATTGTATGAAGTCTCAAGTCATACTATATACATATATTATTATTGTGTAATGCAATTTTTTATATTTAGGTATAATGGTTCATAAATTAAAATAAATAATTACGATAAAATATTAGTTTCCTTCGCAGATAAATAAATTCTTATTATTTTTTTAGCTATGAACTTGAACTATATATTTGTACAATGCACATCATTATAACATACATAATAATATAATGTGCAATAAGTATTATTTTATTTTACATTTTCTCACAGTAGGTACATTTATTGGGTATGTCACAATAACTTACTATTCTCATTTATATAAAGATACTAAGGTAGGTACCAATATTATCTAAGTATTAACTAATAAGGTAACAATCGTAGGTAATTAATTTATTGTACTTAACATAAATACACTTATAATTAAAACAAATAAATGCTTATAATAATATTATGAACCTATTGACTAACCGTACATAAAAAATAATGTATACTTATATAGTATATATTATGATGTACATGTGATTCTTGGCAATTTAGTAGCCACTTCTGCGAGTAATTGCAAATTGTAATCTTCGTTTTTGGGTTCAATATTAGTTTCTGATTCGAGCAATTTTTTGGTAGTTTTGCTAAAAAATAAAATCTATAGGTAAATACACTTAATTTAATTTCTGATTGATTTTTTAACTAACATTGCTATTTTAATTTTTAGTTACATGCGTGTGTTTTCTATTAATAAAGTAATAATAAATTGTATTACCTATTCGTTAAAACATCATAAAATAAAAATTAATTAACCAAATAGCAAGTGTAATATTAAATATACAAGTGCTATATGTATAATATGATTTTTTAAAATAATAATTAGGTCATTTAGTGATGAATGGTAATAGAATTCAATATTATAAATTATGGCTATACGCCCATACTGTGTTTAAACATAGGTATTCACAATAAAGATCACTGCAAATTGTTTTTCAATATTTTAATATTATAAGTTTTGTGTTATAAACTTACAACTTAAAGGTAAAGAATACATTATAAGTAAAAATAGTAGGTTAGACAGGGTTGATAATAGAATTAAAAAATAAATATTATAGGTACCTAAGTCATAATTCAGACAGTCAGACAATAATACAATAATATAAGTTAAATTACAGCGTTATAATAAGCCATAGACGTATATACCTATTATTGACTACCTATTGTTGTTATCACGTTTTATTTCCTCTACAAATGCATTTAAAAACGATTCTGAGCGGAGGCGGTCTATCAGCCCATATAGCGATAGTAAAATATAATAATATACGCTCACGTCATGTAAGTCCCCACGAATATTTTTTAATTACAAAAATAAAAACTAAGTACCTACAGTATATCAAAAATATTTAATTTTGTTAAACATTTAAATTAAAATATCCATTAAAAATATCTTTTTGAATTTAAATAATATTCCTATAACAACTTATGAGAAACCTTGTATTTAATTTTCAAGCTTTTTGACCGAATGAAAAATATCTTAAAGACATTTATGAAAAAAACCTAAAAATTATTCAAAAATGTCACATGTCTATAAGTCTATTGCTAAAAGAATGTTTTGATAATTATACCATGTACTGAAAATGCTATTATAAACATTTCAAATATCTATGATTATTTGTTTTTGAATTACAATAACATAAGAATATCAATTTCGTCGAAAACGGGTTTTTATTAATTTTCGTTTTTATCGATTATTTTGAAAAGTACTGGGAATTCTTTACTCTTGACCTCCCAAAATACCAACTAGATCCAATTTTCTACCAGTTACAATTGTCAAATTTGAAAATATATTTGTTTATATGTTAGCAGACACAAAAAACACACATAATTTTAAAATAAATATATTCATTGACCATCGTTCTGCTTAGAATCTAAAATAAAGTTAGTATACGCCATGATGAGAATTTATAGTTTCGAAGGAAGTTCTTCGATTGTGCTCTAACTTCCTAAGCTCCTTATCTGTCTCCTATATCTATAAATATTGTATTACATTTTAAGAGTTATTTAAAATACAAATATTTATAGTTTTAGGTTTATTAATTTTAAGTTATTACCTATAGTTATCACTAGGTACCAGTGGCGGCTCGTGGGTGCTGGTGGTTGGGGTGCGACTTTAAATATAATAGCGGTAACCATAGGTATAACAAATTATTTAAATATACAAAATAGATCTATTTTGTCATGCATCTTACTTTTTATATAGTCGCAGGTCGCAGTAGAAAATAGAAATTAAAATAATAATAATAGCGATTAGCAACCGATAATGCTATTAATTTAAAAAATAAATTACCCATTATAGTATATACAAATATTTTACTGTATGAACGACGCTGCCGGTCGTCCAAACCCGTATATAACATCGCAAGAACAATAAACGTACCCGCACGCACACGATTGCGCGCATCACTTGTAAGTTATTATATACGAATTCTGAATATTGCTTGTACGACGCTGCCGGTCGTCTAATAACCGTATATAAGAACGCAGCTTAAACGTACCCGCACGCACACGATTGCCGCGCGTCGCTTATACATGCGTAATACGAATATTGTTCGTGTGTAAATGCGTACGGCGTACCTTATATCTGAGTATACCCATGGTATCTGAGAGAAATAACCAGTTCACACACGATAATTGATGTAATAGACAAATGTAACTAGTAGGTAATTTATAACTATTTTACTATTTAAAAATTTAAAATTAAGAAAATTATACAATTAATTTTCTTCATTTAATTAACTTTAGTAGGGGGTGCGATCGTCCCGTCGTCCAAACCACGAGCCGCCACTGCTAGGTACTTATTATCTCATCATTACCTATTTATATAAAACCTACGCAATTTTGCATTTAAAACTAAATCACTATAGGCACTATGTAGGTTTGTTTTAAACTTTAAAGGCTTTATCATATCTATAGTATTCATACCATTGAGTTTTCTTTTCAAAATGGTGAGCAAAACTGTTACGAGTGAAACACGTAAACTTTTTAATTTTCAATAGTATTAGACTTTTGTCTATATCCTTTTCCTTTAAAATGTTTGGAAGAATTCTACGACGACTATTTATGAACCAATTGTAAATCTATACGATTAGGACATTTTTTAAATACATCATTATTATTTAAGATAATTGTAGTATTAAAAAAAGTATAATTTATATATTATGTATGTATATAAATTATATTAAGTACCTACTTGATTTTTAGTAAGATTTGTAACTTCCATTAAAATTTTCTTTGTTGATTCGGATGGATAGGGGTTGGTGCAATTTTCTTCAAGCCATCTAGTTAATATATTGACCGCAGCTTTAGGTAAATTTGGTCTCTTCTGTGGTCTTACCGTTACTTGAAGTTTCCTGTTGAATTTAGCCATATTTATTCTACCCGTTCCAATTTAATTCGGAAATTTATTATTTACAGCAAATAATTTAAATATTAGTATTAGTTAAACGAAAGAAATTAAATGAAAAGAGTGTAAATTGTTATACTAGAAAAAATTATTATGCATAATAAATATTATTCTTGTATATTAATTATTGGTCAGATAAGTTGTTCCGGTATACCGGCTAATTGTAAAAGTCAAACTCTACTGCTGTCAAAACCTATTTATAGTAGAGGCATGTGTTCTAATCTAAATGTCAAAGAGAACAAATTTCGTGAAGTGCTTGAATGGACATCGCTGTATGCCTGTATTAACTATTTCATAGTATGTATTATTACACCTACCTATTCATTTTATTATATTATACAATAAGTTCGTCTTATTCAGTGAAAAATGGAAATATAATATTGATTTTATAGGGATACAATTATAGGGCCCATACTTACCACTTTTTCCGATATATGCTATTGATATACAACCGACATAATTACAATTTAAATTTTTAGTGAAAATCATGAAATAAAACTAATATCACAAACTGATAGATATCTTATTAAACCTACATGACATAAATATAAGCATTGATTATTAATAATAAATTAATAAATACATATATTAGTAGTTATACCTAAATAATATGTAAAACATATTTTTTCCATTTTGATCTAAAATAGTTGATTAAAAATTATAGCAAATTGAATTAAATAAAATAAGAAAACTTATAGTGTCACTCTGCTGTACCTATAGTAAGTGACAAGTGAAGTGTGAAACTCGCCATGAAGTAAGTCACTGTAATGACAGTTAAACTGTTCGATAATAAGTCATTGTATACGATTCTGAGTGGAAACGGTCTATCATCATAAATGTTAACAAAATAATTAGTGATTTTAACGAATTTCGTAAAAATTTGAAATTCAATTAATGTGGCTTTACGAATAACATTTTTTTTAAATTCAATGTTAGGAAAAGTTATGCGACAACATATATTTTACATACAAATGTAAAAGGTACATTTTTAACATTAAGGTATGAAAAAAAAAAATGTTGAAGTCTATTTTTAACTACAAAATAGTTAGTGCATTTTTGCACACGTTTTTTGGCAAATTTTCACCAAATGTTTATATGACAATTTTCCATACATCAAAAAAAATTTTTTTTTAACTATTTATAGCCATCAGAAATCTTAGATTTTTTAAATATTGTCGATAAATAATTTTTTGTTGGGTAAAAAAACTTTTAAAGTTTCCTCGTAAGTTGTTATTAGCAGTGCGTAATTGAGAAAAAGTTGAGCGCCTAACTAAAATATTTTTTTATGAGCGTCTGATGAAGTTAGAATTTTGCACTGTGCAGCAGAGCTGTATTCCAAGTGCCCACCTTTTTTCGATTATATTTTAAAGTAATAGGAACTTTTAACTCCCAAAAGTACTAACTAAAACCTAATTGCTACTATAGAAACCTCCCCCAAAGTTGAAGATCAGAGTTATTTTTCAACTACCTATAAAAGATGTCTTCAGGCATAAAAAAATACATAAATCATTGTTAAACTAATATATTGATCACTATCCGCTAAGAATCAAAAATAATAAAAAATAAATATTAATGTTATTTTTGAACAATAAACATGTAGATAGAGCCAAATAGAACTAACAAAATAAATTCTTAGAAATAAATAGTAAATAATTGTATTAATAATAACAAAAAAGTGGATAAGTGGATGTCGCTCTGCTGTACAGTAGGTTACAAGTGGGTCGCTGTAATGGATGGTGCTAAATTTGAATTCAATGATATAATATCATTCTATATAAAAAAAACGATTCTGAGCGAAAACGGTCAGTCAGCCTATGATATTACTAAGTATATTTGATGATATTATTGTGAATAAAGTAATTTATATATTTACTTATTTATGTGGAACCTTGTTATTAATTTTCAATCCTTAACTATAAAAGTTGAACATTTTACAAATTTTTAACAACAAAATAATTATTAAATTTTAAATTTTAAATTTGGTAAATTTTGTCAAAATTCGAACTTTAAATGTTTATAAAAAAATTGCACTAATGCATTTTTAATATTTTTCAACAACTATTGTAACAATATATCATGGGCCTTGCATTAAATTTTCACGCTTTTTTACCCAACAAATATAATTTCATTGATATTTATAGAAAAAAAAACTAAAAAATTTGGAAACTGAAAATGTTTCTAAAAAGTTCAAAACAAATCAAAATATTTTGAAAATTTTATCGTGTATATAAAATGCAAATATAAACGACCAGAGAAAATTTT